>VZTT01058491.1:15531-52381 GCA_013400855.1 Buphagus erythrorhynchus | reverse complement strand
CACCCTAAACCTCCCCCGACACACCACCACCCAGAATCCGGCTGGCGCAGGGAGGTGGATGCGGATGGCCCAGCATCCCAGGGAGCGATCCCTCCCGCACCGAGCCCTGCCGTGACCCGGCTCCCGGACCCACCTTCTGCAGGAGGCGGCAGCGGATGCACTGCACCTCGGACACCCGGAACCGGTCCAGCTGGTGCTGCTCGGCGCCGTCGTGGCACAGCCGGCACGGGTACAGCTTCCCGCAGCACGGTGCCTGGGAAAGGAAGGACACGGCTTGGATCGGGGCACGGATGGGCCACCACCCCGGCCCCGGCACAGCCAGCCCCCGCTCACCCACCCGCAGCCGGCAGCCCCGCCGGTAGTGCTCGCATCCCTGCTCGCATCCCTGCTCGCATTCCGGCTCGCATCCCGGCTCTCCTGCCTCCGATCCCCCCGCCGTGGCCATGGCTGCCGCCTGGCCCCGCTCCTCCCTTTCCGCTTCTCACAGCCGGTTCCGGAGGATTTGGAGTTTTCGAAACAGCTTCCTCTCGCTTTGAACCTTCGTGCTTCCTTTCTCACTGGAGCCTGGGTCGAGCTGGAGGGGAGCTCTGGAGACCGCCCAGTCCAACCTCCCTGCCAAGGCAGGGTCACCCAGGGCAGGTGACACAGGACCGCGTCCAGGTGGGCTGGCAATGTCTCCAGAGAGGGAGACTCCACGACGAATCACAGAATACACCGAAGTGGGAAGGGATCCATGAAGGATCATCGAGTCCAACTCCTGGCCCTGCACAGGACACCACTCCAATCCCTCCAGAATCTGCTCAGTTGGAAGGGGCCGACGGGGATCATTGAGTTCAACCCCTGGCACTGCTCAGGACACTCCAGTAACCCCACCTCGTGCCTGGGAGCCTTGTCCAAATGCCCCTTGAGCTCTGTCAGGCTTGGTGCTGTGACCACTGCCTGGGGGAGCCTGTGCCGGTGCTCTGCCACCTCCATGGAAAGGAGTTCTGGAGGAAGCAGAGGGGAGACCTCACCACTGTACACAACCTCCTCCCGACCTACCTTGGAGATAGTTGTACGGATTGATGAGATTCCTGCTGTCTTCTCTTCTCTAGACTGAGCAGGCCCAGGTCACACAGTCTCCCCTTCTGAGAAAGATGATCCAGAACCCTCATCTTCTTCGGCCTCTGCTGGACCCTCTCCAGTAGCTCCTTGTCTTTCTTGACCTGTGGAGCCCAGAACTGAACACAGCACTCCAGATGTGGCCTCACTAGGGCCAAGTGGAAGATCACCTCCCTGGACCTGCTGGCCACACTCTTCCCCATGCAAAACCTTCCCCTTAAACCTTTCTTTCTCTCCACCACACACCCAACTTTCCCCAAAAAACCTCCACTCTTCCCTCCCCAAACCTCCTTTTCTCCCCCTGCATCTGCCCATGGCTACCTGACTGACTGCTGTGACCAAGTGGAGCATCCACTATGGGGACAGTCAAGCATGGAATTGGAAGATCTTTTTATTTACAAATGAAATGTACATGTCAAGAGACAGCATAGAGACAAATCCCTAAATACAATGAGTTCAGACCATATTCTGTCATGATCCATCGATGGGAAAGGCTGTATTTTGTGGAAAAATAAGTTCCAAAGTTAATGACACCATAGGAGTTGTGACAGGTGATGGGAAACAGTTGTGAGCAACACAGGGGACAGCCCCAAACCAACCACAGACAAACTAAAGGCAAATAAGCAAAAATTGTTTCCAAACAGTCGAGTTTCACTGTCCCATTCTCCTAAGGGATCTAAAGGAATGATGACTTGAGTTACTGAGACATTCCACGTGTCACCTGCATCACAGCTCAGTATTCCACAGGAATATTCCTTCTTTCGCCATCAACAACAGCCAGACAACATACCCAGGCAAACACCCAAAGACAACTGCCCAGACATGAGGTCAAAAATGTGAAGGGAAAAGGAACCCAAAACAAAGTGACAAGTGCATTAGCAAGGGTTTCAAAGGAACAGCTGCAGATTTGCACATTTAAATATTGCATTTCTTGCACAAACATCTTCACTGTCAAGGCAAAGGTGCTTTTCAATCCAGATCAGGCAGCCAACCAAAATATGAGAATTTTGGCAGCTGCTTTTGTCACTATCCATTGAAAAAGAAACCTCTCACGCGGGCAGCAGCTGAACAAAAGAAAGCCCAGCTTCCTTCAGAATCGTCCAAACCAACTCCTGCCCTTGTCACACACCAATGAGCACTACTCCTCTCAGACAGGACCTGGCCCTAAGCCAGAAAGTCAACATTCCAGGGGCTTTTTGCATGCAAGAAATCCAGCAGCAACAGCAGTGCAAGCTCTGTCCTCAGCCTGGAACCGAGCCACTTCCGTGGCAGTCTGCTCCACCAACAGGAGTAAGGGATCCTCCTCTCCCCTGCGGACAGACCTGGCAGCTTTAGCCCCTGCAAACTCGGATGGTTCCCACTGCTCAGTCACCTGCATCAAGAGGAGAAAAGGAGAATGACTCTGGACAGACTAACAAAACACAGAGGTGCTCCCTGCTGAAAGGCTTTATTTTGTTAGACATCCTTACCTTGATGAAGTTGTGCACTTACACTTCTGTGTTTCACAGATCAGAAAACCTGAGTTGTTTTTCCCCCTCCTCACATGCAGGCAGCCAGCTTCCCCTCTTTTTATTGTTCTACCAGCTTGCTCAACTCCCCAAGTTCGTGAGCTGCTTTCTTTCCAACCCTAATGCCCAGCACCTCAGGTCAGGAAAATGATTTACCAAGAACAACAAGATGTGTACTGCCCTCAGTAAGAAGTCTGTCATAGCTGCATGTCCTGACCAATAATGTGAAGTATAAAAGAATTTTCCTATTGCACTTCCCATCCCTAGGTAAGTGTTCATAAAACCATTCATTTAGAAGCCCCAAGCAGGCTACACAGCAGAAATGAAAGCCCACCTTTTACAGGCAGGTGTGACCCTCTCCCCAGGACTAGTGCTCGGCCCTGGGGAAGTTGTCTTCTGATGCATCCAGCATCAAGGTCCCTGACAGCTGTAAATTGGGAAAGAATGAGACAGGATCAATTTCCAAGTGTAGTATAAACAGAGAAAACAATCAGACACAGCCTTGTAAAGACATATGCAATGCCAACACCTAACTTAAAACAAATCTGTTCTTTGGTCAAATCAGGCTTCAAAAATGCTCCCCCAGTCTAAGACTTACGACCCCAAGGCAAATTCTGCTCCTCTACGAGTCAAACTGGCACTCTGTGGGCCATGCTGTTGAGAAAGTCACAAACCAAACAAATACAGAGCAGCACAAACCACTTTATTGCCTTGCTACCTGCTGTGAAGCCAGACTTGAGTTATGAAGGTCGATAGCAGCGAGGGAGGGGACTCGGGACTCTGCAAATGTTCTATTTTCCTTTTTCAGAAATCTAGGATGCCGAGCTGCAAAACACAACCAAGGCATGCCATGTTAACAGAGTGAGAGCTGATACACTGCTTCCTGATGCTGGTTTGGTCCCCAGGTTTTATTTAGAGGACCTCAAAGTTCCTACCTTCCGCTCCTCTCAGCTCGGGGAGATGACTTAGTTCTGGCAAACGCACATTTGTCTTGAGGAATTCCCATTTTTTCTTACTTGCCTGAAGAATTGGTTTCTCATTAGTAACCTGTAATCAAGGGCATATGGAACAGCTCATGAAAATATATTAAAAATAAAGCTATTTTCAAACTTAAAAAAAAGCAGTAACACAGCAATGTTCTGATGTAGTTGGAATTTGTACAAGAGTGAGACAAAAGACTCTGATGTGTGTGAAGGAATTCAACCAGCTCAAGTGCTATTTATACATAAGCAATGGAAAAGCAACAGCAAAATAAAAACAATCATCTAAGTGAGGCTGCTTTCAGAGAGATAAAATACAGCACTTGGTGAATGGCTGGGATTAGTTATCTGGAAAAAGGCAAATGTTCCTGGCTGGCATGGTAATAATCATGCCTAGGTAGTGAGAGCAGAGGAAAACTTTCCATTTCACTTGTTTTCCTTATAAATTTTTAATGCATTTATGACATGACTAAGTAAGGCCCTGGCTGCATTAAATCCAAACCCTCAGTTCTGCTTCAGTAACAGAGCACACATGGGCTATCTTTCCTGGCCAGGCAGGACACCATGGATACATTCCAAATCTCACAGATACCGTGCACTGGACTGCTCCCCTCATTTAAAATTGTTTTCTGACATAAAATATATTTTATGTAAGAACTATTAGCAAGGGATAACGAACGAAAAATCTGCAGGAAAAAAAAAGGGTAACAAAACCGGTATTTCTAGTGGGGAGTTATGGTGAAAGATGGATCAGATGGAGTTCTTGAGAAGACAACACATAACTGAATTTATTTTTGCTTGGCCAAGGGGGACAGACAGACAGACAACTCACCGGTGTCAAGCTGACACTGCAACGGGCCAGTGGAGAAGGCTTCTGTGCCTTCAGCAACGGGTTCAAGTATTTTTTACTCTTTCCATCAAGTCTGTAATCAAAAATGCCCCAAAGTTGTTATTATCTTGGGTAACACAGTGAATATAGAGCAACAGATGCAAGGTATCCCAAACCCCACGTCGTGCAAATAATCCCACATCTTCACCCTGCGCCTCCCTGGACATCACAGGAATGATGGATACAAGCTCACCTAGCTCTGCTCCCATACCTGTAATTAAGGTTCCCAGGCCCAGAACCCATCCCAAAGGTAGGAGAGAAGTTCTGATTGATGGGAGGGATAATTGTGCCCGGGTTCTTGGCGTAGTCCAAGCTGCTGCTGGAATCTCTCAGGTTGGTCTGAGGGCTGAATTTAAATGGGTTGGTTGCGGTGTCGCCGAGGAAGCCCAGCTTGGAGGATTGATCTGCTTTCTCTGCATCAGCTTTAAAGGGCTTGGGCTTCATCAGCTTTCCATCTTTGGTCCTTGGTCCCATGTTGAAATCCTGTTTGAGAAGACAAACATCATCTTTCCTTACAGTCATAAGGAAAAAGCAGTTTACAGCAGTGCATGTAGGAAAAAAAACATGTCAGAAGCCTACATGTGCATGATTCTACAAGAATCTAATGGAGATGGAATTGGTTTTGTTAAAAAATCTCTGCTTTCCATCAAACAGGAAAAAACTTGTCAGGGTTCCAGCACTCTCTGTAAATAAGTCACTTGAGACTGGAATCAGAAATGGAGGAAAACCAGCTGTATCCTGTGTCTCTTCCGTAGAAATTAAATAAAAACTCATCCCAATGTCACCTCAAAGTCACTCTGAAGCTCCTTGGTACCCAGCTGAAAGGAAAATTTTTAATTTTGGAGACAGGGCTTTAAAACAGGTAAACAGCAGCATCATAAAGCATGTTTCCGTGATTCATGACTTATGCTGCCCAAGTGATTCGCCCTTCAGCTCTGTACTGCCAGGAACTGCACCACTGCGTGGTTCACCTGCAAGGGACTGGCCAAAGAGCCACCTGCACACGCCCAAGCTATTTCCTAGGAATTTAAACTGCTGACCTATTTTAAAAACAATGATTTTAAAACATTGAGGAAAAAAAGAAAATACAAGTTTGGAAAACACAGATGGACCAACCTGGATGTTGATCATTTTTCTTTCTTCTAAAACATCATCTTTGTCCCTTTTAATTATTTTATATTTTTTTTGGAACTGATGGTCTCTGGCATCTTTCTGGATCTTTTGTTTAAGCTCCTGAGTAAATCTACATTCCATATAAGGAGAAAAGAAAAAATATAAAAGGGCTTCTGTTAATATCATCATCAGTTGTTAAGCCCAGGCTCCTATAGCCTTTTAAATAGCCAAACAAACTGTGCCTTTTAACTAATGAGAAGCCAAATGTAATGTATACATTAAACTAAATAAAATCTCCAGCACATATTTTTCACAATACAGCAATAAAGGTGCTTGCATCCCAGTTTGTTGCAGATGCAGAGAGTGAACACAGTGTAAGCCTGTACTACCAATATGGTGTGCCACTGATGAATTAATGTCCCAACAAGGTAAATGTGCCACTGCAATGTGTTCCCTTCCAATTGTTCTCCTGTTTCCAGGAAGGTCAAGCCAAAACAAACTAAGACATTCAGCAGCTGTCAGCTCTGCAAACCCAATGTGCAGTCTTCAAGCACAACTGCTTCACTTCTTTCTAACCTGAGCCTGCAGTGAGGAGGAAAGGAGCTTTTACCTTTCAGCAAAGCCGTCCTTGTTGAAGAAATCGCCCTGCAGGAGCTCGGCACAGGATGGTCTCTTGTCTGGGTCAATCTGCAAGCACTCCTGTCAAACCCACGTGAACAGGAGGAGGTAAACATACTAGGAATTAAACCAAGGCTTTGGCATGTCTGAGTGAAAGATCCCTGCAGGATATGCAGTGACCCCTTTGGCCCTGCAGCGCTGAGTGCCCCCAGCACCCTGGACTGGAGCTCTGGTACCCTACAGCCCTCACCAAGCTGCCAACCCCAGCAGCTGTTCACTGCATGGGGAGCTGAGAGAAAGGCACTTGAACAGCCCTGTGCTCAGCTGCACGAGGCAAAGGACAGGGAAACAGAGAAACATTCACAGGAAACAGTCAGTTAATTACCTTGGCTAAATCCAGGGCGGCAGGGGGGAGCTTGGGATAGCGTTTCTCCAGGGATTCAAGCTCCTTCACCTCAGGCAACTTCATGCCAGCAAAGAGGGGGTTTTTATAGAATAACTCCTGATGTCTTGGAATTAAGTTACCTGGAATCATGCAAACAAACACATGGAAAAATACAGGACAGTGAAACACTTGAGAGGCTGAAATGCTGGGTCAGTACTGCAGGAAGGGGTTGTTATCTTCCCACCCATCAAAACAAATCTGAGCCCTTCATTCCTGAGCAAGCACGAGGAGCCCGAGGGACTCTTCTTACCCAGGCACTTGGTGATATGGAAGAGCTGGTCAATGTCTGAGTCTCCAGGGAAAAGAGCCTCTCCTGTAAGCATTTCCGTTATCAGGGTGCCAGTAGCCCACACGTCCACAGGCCTGGGGAGAAAAACCACCACCACTCCAGCTCAGCACAGCTTCATCGATCCAAAGGCTGAGGGAGCAGATGGAGCACCCCCTCCATGCTCCCCAGAGCCCTTCCCAGCCTGGCAGGCCAGACTCACCTGCCATACTTGCTGTCCCCCACCAGCAGCTCCGGGGCTCTGTACCAGCGGGTGGCCACGTAGTCTGTGTAAACTTCCCCAGGAGTTGCCAAGGGCCGGGCAAATCCGAAGTCGCAGAGTTTCACAACTCCTGACTGGGAAACCAGTATGTTTTCTGGCTTAATATCCCGATGGATTATCTGCACAGAGAACAACAAGTCAGGGCAAATTCTCCGTTTGTACATGGCAAACTGACTGGCTCAGCAAGAAGTAGCTTTCTCATATTCAAGTAGGAAATTACAGGTTAACACAGAACCTCTAGTTTCAGACACATTTATTTTATGTATCTGTTTTCCTTTCCAGACAAAGCTCTATTTCTCTAAGTTCAAATATATACAAATATATGCTTCTATTCTAATATGCATCTATTGATTGTAGCTGCAGAGCTGATTTCTTACACATACTTACATTATGGCTGTGACAAAAAGCAATTCCTCTCAAAATCTGGAATAAGTATTTCCGAACCCTGTCGTAGTCCAATCCAGTGGGAGAGGCCTCGAGGTCATCGAGCACTGTGTGATGCACAAATTCAAACACCAGGTACCACCGCTTCTTCCTTTTACACACATCCAGCAGGTTCACCAGATTCTCATGCTGGAGTTGCTGTCATAAAACAAGGAATGTTTAATGAGGGAAAACACTTACTTAGGGAAAACAATGAAGGGAAATTAAAAAAAAAAAAAATTCTGCAGGTAATTTTTTTAACTGCAACCCAGCTGGGACAGTACCAAAAAAAATGCAATTTGAATAAAAAGAGGAAGAAAAAGCAGCTGTGTTTTCTAGTTATATTGTCAGCGCGTTCCCAGCAGACAAGAATCCACTTCCAATTTGTTACACATTTATCACACACCAACATAAAAGGCCATGCTACAGAGCACAGTTATTTATTAGCTAGAGCCTGGCAGGAAAACATCACTGGAGGCTGCCTGGAGGCAGCACCAGAGCCCAGGTGTGACCCAGGAAGATGCAAAAGGACTGGAGAGCACAGGGAATTGTAGGGGAAACTCTGCCAGTACAGAGGCAGTGCCAGCCACCCTGCATCTCTGTCTGCCCAGATTTCTTAGAAGGTCTGACAAGAGAAGAATTTTTAAAGGATAATCAATAAGAGAAAAAGCTCTTTTGCAAAAAATTATTTATTCCCCACACAGGAGACCTGAAGAGGTTTTGCTGTTTTCAGACACAATGAAATTTCTGCCCAAACTCGAGAGAAGAAAAAAATTAAAACCAAAGATTCACAGGGAACAAGGGAAGGAACTACACAGAGACGAAACCTCCAGGTGTTTATTTCCCCTGTGAGAAACCACCTTTCCTGAGCTCTATATGCAAATGTTCCCTTTTCTAAGATTCCACTCACCCAGGAAAACCAGTTAATTCCCAACACACCTGGGTGGTGCTCAGTAACTCAGTAACCTGGTGAGTCTGGCCAGTGGAGCAGGTACAATCCAGGCTTACATAGATCCACTTTAAAAGGGTTTGAGGGGATAATGCTTGGAGCTGCTGGCTGTGTCTCAAGCTCCAGCACATACATCTCTATTAACTCTAATTCTGTAGCTCTTGCAGTAATGGCAAATATCACCTTTTTCCCCCTTCAGTGCACAGAAACTGTAAGCTTGCATATTTAGGAAGAGACACTTGTGGCAGACAAGAGGACAGGACAAAGGTTTGCCAGTATTCCCACCTCTGGAACACCCCACATCACAGGACTAGCCTGGATGCACTCCAAGTGTAATAAGATTTTCCTTCTTTTTTTCACCAAACACATCATGTGTGTCCCAATGTTTAAAACTCCCATTTGTGCCTATGCACAGGGATAAGCACTGCACATGGGACATGCGTTCCTGTGGGACAAGGGAATTATCTCTGGACAACCCATGCCAGTGCCTCACCACCCTCACAAGAAAAAATTTTTTCCTCATATCCAATCAAAACCTATTCTTTCAGTTTGAATCCACTCCCCCTTGTCCTTCCCATTTCACCACAATACTGACACCACAATTGTGAGTACTGACAAATATCCCACACTTGAACAGAAAAATCCCACACTTTAACAGCAAAGGACACAGTGCCAGCTGGCTCCCACCTGGGGGTTACACATGGTTCAGGAAATCGCATTGGAGCCCTCCTCCAGCCTCTTGCCTGCCAGGAAGGCGCCATGAATAAAAAGAAAATACAGGAAAACTTTCCTAGAAGCATTTCCCCGTCTCAGGTGACACCGGCAGTCCCCAGCCCGTTTAGTGTCACACACCCAGGTCACTATTCACCCGCAGGCTTTAAAAGCTCCGCGTTTCTTCTATTTTCTTTCTATTTTCAGCAAATTCACAGCAGCAAAGGACAGGCATTTGGGACAGGGGGCCAGCTACCACCAGGAGGCAACAGAGACCGTGGATTGTTCCCATTGCCGCAGAACATCACCAGGCTTTCCTAATCCAGGATTCACCAGGTGAACCCAGCACGGCACTCAGGCAAAGGGAAAAGCAGCTCTGCGAGGCTACGGCACAAAAAGGTTCAATTAATCTAGCAGGGCTTGGCCGAACGTGGAAATTCAAGCGGGGCCCAAGCGAGTCTGTCCTGGCCTGGATTTTGTGGGTGACACTCGCTAAAGCCTGGCCAGAGGCTGCCGAGCCGCTGTGCTGCGACACAACCCGAGCCGCCAATTTCAACACAAAACCTTTACAATTCAAGCACAGAGCCGCTGAGGACGGGTCCCCCAGCCTCACCTTGAGCAGTTTGATTTCCCTCAGGGCGATTTTCCTCACCGCCGCGTCGTCGTCGCTCTCCAGGAACTTCTTGACGGCCACGATCTGCCCGCTCTCCCTGTTCCTGCACTTGGTCACCACCCCGTAGCTGCCTTCCCCCACCAGCCCCAGCACCTGGTACTTGTCCATGTCCCGGGCCCTGTGGCAGGAATACCCGGGATGCAGGGACAGGACCGGGATGGAGGCACCGCGGACGGCGGCGGTTCCCGACCCAACGCGTCGTTACTGCGGCAACGGTCCGCCGTAAAGCGCGGCCACGGCCCATCGTAAAGCGCGGCCGCGCCCCGCCTGTCGCGAAAGGCGCGTGGCGGCTTGCTTGGCTTATAAAAAGTAAAAAGGCCCAATAAAATATTTTAGGAATAAAATGTTATCAACATTCAACTTTCTTAAAGCTGCTAGGGTAAAGCGTGCTAAGCAACCTTGTCTCCTGTGCGGTGGGCTGAGTGACATGTTAAAAACCCAGCCTGAATCCATGTAATGCTCCATGCGCGGTTGGGAGGCTGCTGGTGTTGCTAAGGATGAGCCGTGAAAAAGGCGGAATAATTTGGTTTTAGGTGTCTGTGCCAGTGGTCTTACTGTGCAGTTTATCTTACAAACTCGGCAGTGTCTGCACATTTTATTTGCAACTTAACACCACGCATGAACCTGCTCCCTTAAAGAGGAAGGAAAGCTGAAGCATCCCTGTGGGTTTACTCCTGGAGACTTCAGCCAATAAATACATTCTTAATCCAGCATCCCCTTGTCCTTTCCATCCAGTGGTGGATGTAGCAACCCATGATGGTCCTCTGCTAACACTGACTTCTCATGTTCTGGGCAAGAGTGGCATGGCAGGACGTGTAGCAAAATCTCACCAGGAACAAACTGCAGAAACAAAGGCATTCAGCGTGGATATTCCCAATATTCCTGCCTCAGTTTGGTGGCCTCTATTTCACAGCTGAGGGTACTGTGGAAAAAAAAGGTGTTCAAGTTTTCTGAACAAAGTTATGAACACCTGTCAGGCTAGAATACTGCAACATTCCTCTTTGGGAAAGACGGGGTATATATGCTGTCAAAATGTCCATTTCCTGGAAAACAGTGTAATGGGGAATCATACGTCCCAATAATATTTTCTGGAACCTTCACTGTGTTGCTCCTGAGTCACATCGATATGCATCACCCTCTGTAATTAATTCTTGGTTGCTTTTATGTCTCCTTCACCCTCATTCTCTCTCCCTACATGCAATCACAGTAATGCACCTTTCCAGGCTGACCTCACATTTCCAGGGAAAGGAAAACATTGGAGTGTGGTTGGCAGTGATTTATTATATTCCTCCCACCTTCTACTGCTAATCGCTATTGTAGCAAGTAACTCCTCTGGGTCCTGGCATCTGTCCCGTGCTGCTAACGGAGAGCTGACTTGGAATCCAATTAACTCTTCCGCTGCTGAGATACTTTTGGAGCTGTTAAAAGAAAGGAGCAAACCACGTATTTGTAATGACGCCATTAACTTACCAAGGACAAGGGGGAATGGATTCAAACTGAAAGAGAGTAGATTGCATATTAAATTGGAGATTAGGAAAAAAGTCCTCCCTGTGAGTGAGGAGAGCCCCCGGCACAAGTTGCCTAGAGAAGCTGTGGCTGCCCCATCCCTGGAAGTGTCAAAGACCAGGTTGGACAGGGCTTGGAGCAATCTGGAATAATGGAAGGTGTCCCTACACATGGCAGAGGGTTGGAATGAGATGGGCTTTGAGGTCCCTTCCAACCCAAACCATCCTGTGATTCCGTGATTCTGTGATTCCGTGAGTCCGTGTTTCCACGTGTCAGTGCGGTGCTGTGATTTAAGAAGCCAGAGAGGCCAAAGAATGAGTGAGGACCTTGCTGAACCACACAGTGCCTGTGCTCCAGGGGTGTCTGGCCGTCTGTAGCCGCCTCGATGGCACTGACCCAGTCCGGGCTCGATAACTGGGAATACACCCCTTTTTCTCCCTGGTAATAACAGGGACCTTAAACGGGATTCCTCTCCAAAACGCGATTCCTCTCCAAAACGCGATTACTGGCGATGCGTTTCCATCCTGCGCACGGCAACCCCGGTATATTCTCCTCCGTTTAAAACACGGGCTGCCGTGAGACGATCCCACCTCCCAGCGCCACGGGGGAGGCCAGGTTTGGGGCGGGATTCTGGCGGGCTGGGACGGTCCCGGCAAGGGGCGGGCTGATGTGGCCGATGATGCCGGTGCCAGGGGCGGTGCCGGCGTTCGTGGCGAGCATCGCCCGCCCCTGCGCAGCCATGAGGCTGTGCCGGCCCTTTGTTCCCGGGGGTCCGCGGCCGCCCCTCCCGACGGCCGGGCCGGCCTGAGCCCGCCGGGAGGCAGGAGGAGCTGTTCGCACCAGGATGCGATGGGGAACTGCTGGGCGCAGTGGTGCTGCGGGCTGTTCTTCCGGAGGGATCCCGGCCGCATCCAGCGCGGCGGAGGGTGAGCAGCAGCAGCAGCCGCGGCTGCCCCTTCTTTCCCCTCCCCGGGGCGGGGAGCTGCCGGGGCCGGCGGCTCCGCCTTCCCCGTGGGGCAGGAGGGGGGACAGGGCACGGAGGGGATGCGGGGTCTGGGTGCGCCCGGTGCCCGCGGGCCGTTCCCTTCGGGATCGCCGGCATCCCGGGCGGCTGGAGGCGCCGGGAGCCCGCCGGGCTCCGTGCGGTTTGTGCGGCCGGGGCTAATGCACTTCCAGGGTCAGCGGCTCCTTACCCCGCCAGCGCTGCTGGCTTTCCGGCAGGAGATGCTCAGAGAGGTTTTTCAGGTCAGTTGCCAAAACCTGTGCAGGCGGCCGTGCCCGTGCAAAAGATGGAAAAACACCCGGTTTTCTGCAATGTGATCTCGTCTTCGCTGTGACTCAGAGGCTGAGACGCTGTTGGGATAAATCAGAATGGTTCAGATGAACTCATATCTGTTGCAGAATGGTTCAGACAAATGCTTATCTCTTGGAAACGTGTGACAACCTGTTTCATTCTGCCACAACCAGTTCATGGAAAAGCACTGTGCAAACATGAAATGCTTGGGGTTTTTCCATATACTGACCAGTATGGCATACCTACATATCACTTATTTTGGATGTATTAGGGTGGAAATCGTTCTCAGCAGATATGCTGAGTATTTTACATGATGCAAGCTCATGGCCTCTTTCTTCACATAGCTCTGGCAGGCGAGTCTCACCTTCTGAAAGGCCTTCCAGATAAGCTGCTTCTCAGAGACAGGGGTGAAAAACCAGGGCAGTGCATGTAGAGGATACCTGCATGTATTTTTAGTACTCCACCAGAGGGGATGAGAACACCTCCAATGCCTTGACAGCAGGCACTGAAGTATCAGTTTGTTGTGCTTTGAGAACACCAGGCAGTACTTGAAAGGTTCTTCCTGCACATGTGTGTTTTGCTGAGTCTCCTTCCACATGCCAATACCCCTTTTATTTAGCAGGCAGGGTAGTGACAATCTCTGCATGTGTTAGTCCAACATCAGGCTGTCCTTACCAGTGAAACAAATCTTACTGCCTGCTGTTGTATTGTCTAATTGTTCAGGTGTTGCACAACCTGCAGTGAAAGTCTTAGGCATGTAAAAAGTACAGAGAACTGCTGTCCTGTGTTTCAGGTCAGATTCCTTTTCCAGGTGTGTTGGTGGTGGTTCACAGAGCAGTATCAGAGTGTTAAAGGTTATTCTCCTTCCACTGAGCAGGGAATTGTATTAAAACCAAAACTGTAAAATGTGTCACATTATAAAGTTTGCACCTTAGATTGATACCACATTGTCCACATTGGGCTATTTCTGGAACACCATAATGTAAAAATGTAGCTTATCAACTTAATGATTATTTTAATCACTCAGATCCTTTCCCCCACCCCAGCTTCATTATTTTTAGATGCTCAGAGATTTGCCTGTAAGAAATAAACTCCTAATTAAACAACTAAGTATAGAGCTTTTACTAAGTGTTTTAATATCCTGCAAGATTGTAAGTTGCCTTTGCTTGGAATTGTGCTTTATATATATATATATATGGATGGATGGAGTATGTGTATATATATGTATGAAAAAGTTAGTCTCTAACAGCTTCAGATCTTGGAAGATTAATGTGACTGTCTGTATAGGTCCTGTGACCTGTCAGCTGAATGGTTTTCTCCAGGAGCTATCTACCCAAAAGGATTCTCAAGCCTTAGAAAACAATGGAAAAGAAGAGCTTAAAGAAGGATTACAAATGGTGTAAACATTTTCATGGGTTGCTGATACTTCACTTGAAGTTTTGTATAGGGGTGAAGCTGATGTGTCTTCTGTTTGTGTCCCTAATGACCTCAGGCTTCCAAAGTTCTGGGATTTATGGGCTCAAACTCTGGCACAGAATTAGCTTTTCTGGGACTGAGTGTTCAGCAAGCAGCTGAAAGAGTAGCTTTTCCTTTTCCAGCTGTTGGGCTGTTTGTGATTACACTTAGGGAGCTTGCACTGCATTTAGTTTGCTGTTCAGTTCTTGCAACTAAGCTGACTGCAGCTGGAGTGTCTGGGAAGTTGGAAGTAATTTGCCTAAAGCCTGGTGCTGCCAACTGGAATTACACGTTTGTTAACAGCGTAGATAGCCCTGGAACAATTTCCTCTAACAGTGTTATTAAATGAGATTCTTAATGGTATTGGCTCCTACACACCAAATTACAGAGAAGAGTAACAGTGAAATTGCTCTAAGTGCTCATGCCACATGTCCAATTATCCTTGCCACGTTGTGCATGATTTCAGGTGGCCTTTCCTGTCTGGTTTCACAGCAGTGACTTCTCTGGAAACGGTTCTTTCGTGGCAGGAAAGGTTGTGCAACAAGGAACCAGAGGGTAGTGCAACAGGTTGCCAGGGGAGACGTTCCCTAAACTGGCTTCCAAAGAAAAAATGAGATGGAGATGAAATACGATACGGTTAAAATAATTCAGGCTTTGGCTCGTGTGCTGCTTTTGTTATTGTCAAAGTATGTGTTGGTTGCAAGTGCTGAACGATCTTTTGTGCAAGTGTAGAATTCCCTAAGGGTTTATTCCTTGTACCAGTCAGCACTTGCAACTGGAAACCCTGGCTTTGAAACTGGTCGATGAAATGGATGTTGTAGTGAAGAGTGTTTATGTTAGAATGTTCCCCTGGACGGTGGCCAAACCTCCTTGGCTAGGTAAAAATGTATTCAGGGAACTTAATACTTTGTTGGGTTTTGTAGAGGACAGGGCTAACTGTCCTCTGTAAAAGAATTAAACTAAAATAGTAAGAATTCTGAATAAAGAATCAAGGAAGAAACCCCTAACTTGTACAAAATTAGAGTGTGATTTTTTTTTGGTAGTTTAAAAGTATTGCCTTGACCTCTTGGTCAAGATTGGATGTTTTTCTCTGGGGCTCAGCCTTCTGGACGTGCCAAGCTGTTAAAATAAAACATATTGTTTAACACTGATGAGGTACAAGATGCCAGGAAAGAGTTAAGTGCCATGATGAGCAACAGCGTTTTCAGAAATTTCCTGGAACAATGTTTTTTTCCAGGAAAAATGTATTAGAGGGATTGCAGAACATGCTGCTAGTCTGTGAATGTCAAGTACAGCATCCTGACAAATGATTTCATCTCACAAGGGTTTTTGTTTTTTCCCCAGTTCCACAGAAGATGTTTACATGCTTTTGCCTCTCTCTGCTCTAGTAGCGAGGCAGAGCTCCAGTTAATATGTCAGTGTGTTAAATACATGAAGATTTTGTTGTTATTTTATATTTAACATATTTTAAAATCTATTTTAGATTCCCGGCATCATTTACCTTCTGCTGTGTATTGAAAAGTCTTCTGTAGTCTAACTGTAAACTTATATTTCTAGATCCAAGTATTTTAGAACATGTTCAACAGGAGAACACTTCACTATAGAGGTGAGTACTTTTAAATTTTTAGTCATTTAAGAAAGGGTGGGGAAAGCTGAATCCTAGCAATGCCTTTAACACTTTTTGCAGTTGATGAACACTGAAATTATTCTGGGATATTTCAGCCCAAATTGGTGCTGGGGTTACCTGATAGTTTGTTGCATCTGTAGTCTACTGTGTTTGCTACAGAGGTCGTTTCCCAGCCTCCAGATATAACTGCTTTTTGCCAAGGGTAGTGTAAGGTTAACCAGGAATAACCTGGTTTACTTTCCCTGGGTGTTCCTGTGCTCTGGAAGTCCTAGACCAGCCAGATTGCTCCCATTACTGAGGATAACATTAATTATTGTAGTTAATGCTTGGGCTGTCGATGGAGAAAGGGGTCAGATGTGTACAGCAGGGGAAGTCTGTTTTGGTGCAGAACTTCCCATTGTGAGAGGGTGTTCCATCCACAGAAATATGACAGGGAAAAGGAGGTATTGTTCTCTTCCCAAATTTTAGGTTAATAAGGAGTCTTGCTTTAGGTACTGACCTCTGTGTCTGTGTCTGGTTCACTAACTAGATTTAAGATTACTAGAGTGAAAACAGTACAGAGGATTTCTATTTGCCTTTTTTTTTTTTTTTTATGTGACAGCTAACTTTTGCTAGATGAGTTTGTGCAGCTTAGAACGCTTGTTTTTTAATTAGGACTCTTCTCCTTTTAGGAGAATGTAATGTTTAAGACAAGAAATATTGGTAAGAAGACAGGTCCAACTCTAAAAAGAAAATTCCTCTGAAAGTAGGGTTACAGTCCCACTGTTAGAATTGGAGTGGTGTTTTTACCAGACACATAAAATATGCAATCGTGTTTGCTGTATGACTTTAGTGATTTGTTATATTGAATTTTAAAAGTTATTAATTTGTTTTTCTCTGCAGTTTGAGAACCTGGTGGAAAGTGATGAGGTGAGTACCTGGGCATCATGTGAAACCTGCTCATACAATCCTTATAAATGGTTCCAACATCTGAATCTTCCTCCTACTTTAAGCTGAATTGCAGACTCAAATCATGGGTTGGTTTTTTTTACTTTCAGTTTTCCTTGCACTAGGAATATGAATTTAAGACTTTGGATACTAAGAGACTGGTTTTGGGGAGTATGGGAAATAACCCATTAAGGAATGGGGCACTATGGACTTTGGAAAGAAAGAAGAGAAGAGGTGTGGGGGAAAAGTGTGTTTGGGAAGACTTCCTGGTATAACTTTTGCATAAGACTCAGCAAGTGCCCTCAGTCTGAGAACAGAAATGGGCCTGGGTTGCTTTGCTAAGGGAAGTTTTGGAAGTGCTCTGTCTTTACGAAAATCAGACTTTTCTTTTTTATTTATTTTAACAGGGAGAAAGCCCAGGAAGCAGTCACAGGTAAGACTTTGAGACTGAGGACCTCTCCTTCCCTCTGCTGTCCCACTGTGAATATTAAACAAAATGGAGTAAGGGGAAAAACAAGGGACAAAAACAACTAAGCAAAAAAAGTGAGATTTGGACTGCAATGACAGTAATGGTTCTATTCCAGTAGTTCTGTTAGCAGAGATGGTTTTGAAAATACACTTCCTATAAAGATATAAATAATATATATTGCAAGAGTGAGGAGAGACAGCATTGTCCTGACTGAACTGGAACTTTCAGGAGGAACAGGCCACAAGCTCAGCCTGTTGGATCTGCATTAGAGGACTGGTCAGGAAAGACTACACAGATATGTTAAAGTGCAAATGAGGGCTGTCATGCATGAATAATAGATGGATCTTTTTTGTGTTTCTCCCGTGCTTCCAGGCCTCTGACTGAGGAAGAAATTGCAGACTTGAAAGACAGACACTACGACTCCATTGCTGAAAAGCAGAGGGTTGTTGATCTAAAGCTTCAGTCAGAGGTAAGTGGTTACAGTGGCAGTATAAATAGTTTTTCTTCCAAAAAAAGTTAGGGTCAGCCATGGACACCGTGAGATTCCACTCACATGGAAAAATTGGGTTTTGTTAATCAGTTAGTATTTTTTAGTCTACAAGATGCACAAATTCCTTCTTTTCAATAGCCTCTTAGCTGAAAAATGGAATGAATAGGCTGGATCTCTGACCAGGATCTCTTAAATTTGAGCCTTTTTTTTAGTGCAAGACCAAATGGGGAATATTCTTCATTCAACTTTTCTTGTGCTGAATTTTCTCCACAACTTTCTTAAGGAAAAAACCACATCATTCGTTATTCTGTTTTAGTGTAGCAGCAGTTAAGGGAATATGATGTGGAATGCAATGTAGAACCTAAATGAACTTTAATCTAAAGTGCCAATGAACTATGGAGCTGAAAATCTTTAAATCTTTCACTGTGCAGTTCATGATAAAATAGAAGAAGCATTACAGCAACTCACTAACAATAAATGTTTATTCAGTAGTTACCTAAATTTCTGGGGCTGTTTGGTTGTGGGGAGGGAAGCTGTTAAATGCACTTAATGCTTTAGCTGTAGCCCATTTTGTTTTATTTTGATTTTCTAGCTGCTTTTCTTTTGTTTTCTTGCACTTACAGCTTTATTAATAGGAAGATAGATAGGTTCTGCTTTTGTTAACCATTACTGTTTTGTTCATATACAGTTAGCCTTACAAGAGGAGAAGTTAAGACTAGAAGAGGAGGCTTTATATGCTGCACAACGTGAAGCAGCCAGGGCAGCAAAGCAGAAAAAGCTCTTGGAGGTGAGGGGGAAAAAGACCCCAATATATATGAGAGCCTCTGTCCTATTCCCATGTATGCAGAACTTCCCTTTCCATCTCAGGAGACCTGACAAGGAGATGGCTTTGGTTTGTAAAGTAGAGAAAGAAGTACAAGATTTGAAAGTACAGCTGCTTGGAACAGCTGAAAAATCACCATAATTGTTTGAAACAACTTCTGTTGCCGAGTATAGATTTTGAATGAGTTATAATTTTAATCTATAATTAGCTTCGCACTCTTCTTATATAATATGTAGAAGTTACTGGTCTTAAATGTAAAATGGATCTGTGATGGGTTTTGGGTAAAAAAACCCCTGAAATTGAGCACACATTGTGACATCATTTAGACTTGTAAAATGTACTTTATATATTTGTGCACTGTATTGTTCCTTATCTTTGTGGTTTGTGTTGACCCTGCTTTGGAGTTTTCATCTAATTTTTGTGTCACTAAGTATAGCTCCCATTTCACATTTCTTTCTCTCCCCTTGCCATTTGGTGTGGGAGGGTTAATTCTTTCTGACCTTTTTGCCTGCTTTTTTTTCCTTACCACTTTTGATCTTAGAAATCCAGCAAAAGTAGATTTTTTTTTAAATGGCGTTAACTGGTTTTTGTAGAAGTTCTGTGCAAGAAATGCTCTATTTCTTGTCTTTCAGTATTTTTAATATGCACTTCTTTTAGTCAAGACCTAGGATAGAATGGATTATAGAGATTTTAATTTCCTCTTCATGTAAAATTAGTACCACTTATCTCCTGCTCAAACACCCTCCTCAAAACCCGTAAGGATTATAAGGATTTTAAGGAAGCATTTTTGTCCAGATATGCATCAAGCACTTAGCCCTTCTAGATAAACTGGAAGATATTTTTGAATGCATCACTCATCTCTCTGCTGTTTGTGGGCACAAATGGGAAAATGGCTTTTTCCTTGGAAGCATGGCCTCTTTTAAAGCTCATTTGGCTTGCTGATGTTGCCCTACTAAATGTCAGGGTCTGTAACAGCGGGGAATTTTAATATGTGTGTGTCCTGGAACTGGCAGTGCTGGATATTGGGATGTGACCTGGCAAAATAGGGAGATAATCTAAATTGGGTGTTATGTGGGTATAGAAATCCTAAAAGAAAATCGTTGCATGTGTCAGTAATTGATTTTGACAGATTTGTTGACTGTGTTGTGCCAAATTTCTGTCTGTTCCTCTCTGCGCTGTTAAGTCTTTTCACCTCTAACCACCACAGTGTGATATTTCTACTTCTACTTTTTTCTCTTCACTCCCCATTTACTCATTTCAACCTGCAATTATTACTATTTAAATACCCAAGATGCAAAGTTTGCCAGGAAACAAACTCACCATCATCATCTTGGGATTGAAAAACACTAGATCCAGTGCAGTTACCTCCCCACACCCGAAGCAAAGAAGCAATTCTCATGAGAAGTTGACATTAGCAGTTATTAATACTTTTGGCCCTGCAAGGCAGCAAAGCTGTTATTAATATAGATGAAGCACTTAGTGCTGATGGAGACAGCCAGAGGAGATGGCAGTACTGCTTTGCACAGGGATAAAAGGATTTGTAGGAAATATTTATCTTTTAAATGGCAGGGTGGCTGTTCCTGGGCACAGAGCAAAAGAAATCAAACATCACCCAGGTGTTAGTTGTGCACTGAAAATACTTTAAGAAGACAGGAGACAAGACAGGTGCAGTCATGACTGAGGTGGTGTCCAGGTTTCTAAAAACTGATGGGGTTTTTTTGGGGGGTGCATAAAATAGGATTAAGTGTTGAGAGCTCTGTTTTGAGTATTCAGCTTTTTCAACGATTCACTTTTCTTGATAGCAACGTAGGCAGCACAGGATAACGCAGAGAGCACATGCTGTTAATAATGGAGAGTTCCAGAGGTAAGAGACCAAATTTTATTCATGATAACTGAGAGTCTTGACTGTTTGTACTCCTGTTCCTCATCTGGAAAGCCAGGGGGTATTTTGGATTCATTCTGGTTATCGCTGGAGTTATTAGGCTGCTGCATACAGTGCTACTCCCAGCTACTAAGAGATATTTACACACCCACAAAATCCAGTGGTTGATTTCAAGAAGGTGTTTATATGTAAAATTTCAGCTAACATAAAAATATTTTTATTATCCAGGACCCTGTTTAAAAAACCCAATAGAAATACGCTATTTAAGTGGCTTGTAGAGTCTGCCTGTTTCTTCATGAATATTCCTAATTATATTTATTTATTAAATATTTTATGTGTTTATTTATAGTTTAAGTCTCTCCATTCCCACCTTCCGTGTTCAGTGGTGGTGGTGGTAAAAACAAGCTTTAAAAAAAAAGTAGAGAAATTTACAGTGGAATTGTGTTTGAGTTTAGAAAAAACTCATGCATGGAAGACAAGAGGGACAGGAGGAATTTTGCTATGGAAGCACAATTAGAATAGGAGCTGTGAAAACTGAGTAAGAACTGGCCAGATTTTAAAAACAAAGGAATGTAAGAGCAGAGTTTGAATTCACTACCTAAAAAATGAATTGAAAATTAAGGAGATTTTATCTAAAGTTGTTTTGAGTTAATAAATTAATTTTTAGCTGAAAATACTAATTAAAATTGAGCAGAAGCACAGACTGGGAGAGGATGTGATGAACGGGAATAGGAAGGCATTTTGCAGATGATTCTATAAAGAATTTAGTTCAGAGTGTATGTGCTTTGTAGCACAGAGCTGGGGGCTTGTGGATTAACATATTTTTGATGGCACCCTCAGAGGTTTCTAAAGCTAAAAAAATTGTGCATTGTTCTTGCAGCTCTGTGGCAGAGGAAGATCTTGATCCTTTCCTAAGGAATACAAAATTCCAGTATGAAGCATTCCGAAGTAGTAGTAAGTCTGCCTTTCCTTAAGCACCTCTTTAAATGTTAAGGGACTCAGGGGCACAGAGTGCTGCTGCTTTTTCTAGATAAACACAGATTATTTATAGTTTTAGGTTTACACACACTAATATAAAATGTGTGTACATATGTCTGTAATTTAAAAATCTGGTAATTTTTTTATCTGATAGATAAAAGATAGTGGTGAACGTTTTTTGTAAAACCAGACCCTGTACTGAAGATGCAGATGTGTGTTTATACCTTTATTTAATCATCCCTTGGCAAAGTAATTAGAACCATATTAATGCCTAGTTTTTTCCTAATGAAGTGCAAGAGGGAATTTGGCTGCCTGTACTTAAAATTTCCACTAACAGTTTACAGGAAAACAATTTGATAAGCTTTTATCTGTAAGTTTTAGTGACAGTACATGATAACCACTAAGGAGGAGCACTGATGGCTGTGTTTCAGGAAATACTGTGAGTAGTTTAGTTTTTTGGGGAGGAGAGGCTTGATTTGGGTTTTGCTTTTTTTTACAAGTCTTCATACAAGCTCAGCTTACAGCTTATTAAATTCCTTTCTAGTTCTAATTAGGCAATATCTCAGTGATATTGATTATTAATAAGCTACTGATTACTCTTTGAACTGATGAAGTGCCTTTTCCAGCATTCCTGAGGTTTAAAGGGCCATAAAGCACGATGAAAGCTTAATTTAAAATTTTACTTTTGCACGTTGAACCTGAAATTCAAGTACATTTAAGAATTAAAAATACATTATGTTTTGGTTTTTTTTAATAGGACTTTCATCTGATGCCACAGTGCTGACACCCAACACAGAGAGCAGTTGTGACTTGATGACCAAAACCAAATCAGTGAGTGGGAATGATGACAGCACCTCCTTGGATTTAGAGTGGGAAGATGAAGAAGGTATTTATCCTGCATTTCAGCTTCATCCTGAACTCAAAAGTTAAAGATGTTGAACAGTTTAAGCTATATTTGTTGTAAATTTGTCATTTTCAAAAGGGAAGGTGATTTAAAACTTACTTCTGATGGAGTTTCTGACAAGTTTGTAACAGTTGAACTGTAAATAATTTTTACTGAGAAAAGTCCTTATTTTGATAAATGTGGAGATAGCCTTAATACTGAATTCATTTATTTGGATAGTCCAGTAATCAAATGAATTAATTTCCCTGCATTTTGTGGAACTGACTTGCAAACTCCTGGCAAAAGTAATGGTAAAGAAATGCTGCCCTCTCGTGAGCCAGGAGCAGAAGGAAGAGCTTGCTCTTCCTTTTAAAATGTGGAAGTTGGTCAGGAGTCTGACTTAAATATTTTGGGGAAAACCCTTATCTCTTGTACTGTAACATTCACTGGGAACTTGTATTTGCATTCCAAGGAGTATCCCAGCTATCCTCATTGCTGCTGTTCCAGGTGTTTTCTGTATTTCCTCATTGTTACCAATACTTTGTTTTATTTACTAAACCTGCAAAAGCTCTTAGTTGAAATTTATCCAAAATGCTGAGACCTTGACTACTGAAAGGCTCACCAAAAATAAGCAAGGGTTTGTTTCTTTTAGCCAATCCGCAGGTGATGTTTTTCTTTCACAAGAACATCTGTAATTACTGACAAAATCCGTAATATCTTAGATGCCTTTGGGCAGTTTCCAGAACCATATTCTGCCTTATTTTGTGTTGAATTAAATATCCCTTTCCAGACAAATTGAAGACCTTTCCTAGACCATTGAATCCAGTATCTGTCCAAAAGCTCTTAGTTGAAAGTTTATCCAAAATGCTGAGACCTTGACTACTGAAAGGCTCACCAAAAATAAGCAAGGGTTTGTTTCTTTTAGCCAATCCACAGGTGATGTTTTTCTTTCAGAAGAACATCTGTAATTACTGCCAAAATCTTAGGTGTCTTTGGGCAGTTTCCAGAACCATATTCTGCCTTATTTTGTGTTGAATTAAATAATTGAAGACCTTTCCTAGACCATTGAATCTAGTACCTGTCCAAATGTTACCCTTGTTTCTTCTAGCAGAAATACAAAACTTAGATGAAAACTCACAAGGATGCGTTTTCTCACCCGCGTGTGTTAAATGCCAGGCATGAACAGGATGATTCCAGTGCGGGAGCGCTCCAAGACGGAGGAGGACATCCTGAGGGCAGCGCTGAAATTCAACAGCAGGAAGACAGGGAGCCACCCAGCGTCGGCCTCCGACGATTCCAACGGGCTGGAGTGGGAGAATGACTTTGTGAGCGCCGAGATGGACGACAACGGCAACTCCGAGTACGCCGGCTTCGTCAACCCCGTGCTGGAGCTGTCGGCCTCGGACGGCCGGCTGGCAGATTCCGACCCCCAGGACAGATAGTGAGCACAGCTGCACGGCCCCTGCCTGTGCCCAGATGCTGGCAAGGGACATGGAAGGCACAAAGCCACTCTGCTCCTTTGTAACCCGCTTCCCTTCTTCTTACGCGCGGGTCGGCGAGGATTGGGAATGACTTGCTGTCTGAATGAACTCAGAACTAAGTGCAATTTTATCAGCTACCTTCTCCACTTTTGTGAAAACTGGGATGATTCTATTGTGTATATTTCTGGATATCTGGATTTAATATAAAATTATCTGCACTAATTGAAGCTTCATAGCTTGACTTATCTATATTTTAACTTGCCTTTTTTTCTGGATAATGTTTCTATTGATTTTGGTTTAAAATTCATCATTGGCCTAATATTTATCTCAGAAACAGTCTTGTATAATTTATTTAATACTTGAAGATAGAGAAATAATTTTAAAATATTTTTATTTCTGGTCTGTGCTTTTTGACTTGCTCTTCAGCTGTTTAGAGGGTGCAAAAGTAAGAGCTGCAAAACAAATTTGACACATGGCAAATTGCAGATTTTCCCCTGTCTAGGTTAAAGTCTTCCTAGTCTTGTGTTGTCCTTTTTGCATTTCCTTTTATTTTTTTAATTACTTTATGCTGAGCACGGTTAACCTCAATGAACATTGTAAAACTCAGCAGGTTAGGTAAAATATTGCCTTGTATAATATGCCAGACGTAGTAAGCGTGTGCTAGATAGAAAAACAAAAATAAAATAAAATACAAATTCTCTATGTGTCAATAAAATGGGAATTTTAACCAGTGGAGAACTGGGAGGACCAAAGTCTTGTTTTCCCAGCCCCCCTGAACGGACCAATATCTGTTGCTACATGGTTCTTAAAATTCTTCAGTTGTGAAAATTTATAATTCCATTGGACCAGAACAGTACAGAAAAGCAACATTCAGTGAGCAAACTGGGGGAGGGAAGAACAAGAACCTAAAGACTGAATTTCTGTATCTGCGTTTTGAAAAGAAAGAAGAAAAATTCATGTTTTAACAGTGTGTTAAAGTGCTCTGCCTTTCCTGTGCCTCTAAAGTGAATGGTTAATCCTCCTAATATGGGCTGAAATCCAAGGAGGTGTTCAGTGACTGCACCACTGCTGTCCTGTGCTGTGTGGTCTCCCCCTTACTTTTTAACAAAAGAGAACCTGCAAAATACTTGCAGATCTCGAGCTTTCCCCAAAGTTTCAAAGTAAAGCCATTCTACTCTGCCATTATTTTGTGTAGCTGTCTCATTTTTTCCATGGAGAAAGGGTGGTGACAGGGTTTAACTTTGTTTTGGAGTGAAAGGAACATGTTGTGATAAGTAATGAGCCTGCACTGTCATCATCAGAACTGAATTTGTTGGTGAAAGTTGTGTTGCTGGTTTAGATAATCTGAAACTATTTGGAATATTTGTGTCATTGCAGTGTAGATAAGGAAAAAAGATAATGCACACTGGGATTAGATATGTACAAGTAACCTGAAAGAACAGAGGAATCCTGTTGGTAACATTCCATCTCTTCATTTCAGTTGTAGCTATGTCACTGAAAATATTTTACTGCCATTATTTATATTTGCAATACTTGTAATGAGCTTTAAAGATCTGTACACATCAAATGTATATTTTGGGTTTGGCCTAACCTACTGCTGTGTGACTTCTCCTGGATATTTCTTTGTATAATATATTCCTATGGGAAGGAAGGCAACTTCCTCAACATGTAAATAACATGTTTTTTACCTGCTGAAACTGTCACCTCCCCTGCACTGGTCACTGCTTTTCCTGGCCAGTGAACGTGAGGTGACCTTGTCCTGACCATGCCTTGAGGAAGTCAATTAGCTGACGGTCCTGCCCTTGGGATGAACAAGCACTTAGGAAAAAGGAGGCTGACTCCAGCTTTTTCTGTGATGGGCATGTTCTGTAGCCATGGTTAATGACAGCATTTGCAGTGCTCAGTGCACCACGCTGAGTGACTTTGAAGTGATGCTCCATATTTGTGGATATGTGAGAAATTGAGAGATTCTATAAACAGCTCCTGTGAAACAATTCAAGGGTACTGTAAAATGCATATCTGTACAAATTTAGAAGTCATTAAAATTCTCAGCAAGTCTTATATTTGGCAGTGTTGTATCTGTTGATGAGTTCGTGGCAGCCATGTCAGAGCCTTGCTGAATCCCACAGTGTCCCTTTTGGGGACCTGTTGCTTTGGAAGGGAAGCTCTAAACAAGCTGCAATAACAGAAGACCTGAGGAATTTGGAGCATGGAGCCCTTCTCCTGTTGGAAATGAGCAGCTGTACCCTCCCACTTCAAAGGTAAAACAACCTTCCTTGTGTAAATTAACTTCTGCTGGTCGGATCAATGTAGTGATAGGAGATAATTCGTTTTTTAATGTGTATTTTACATGGTTCATTCTTACCTCAGGTGAATAGAGCTGTGCAAGTCATTGTTTAGAAACCACAGCCTAGTTGCAAGAGTGGAAAACATGGCAACAAAGTAATTTTGTCAAGGAGGAGATGAATAGACAAACCCTTCATAAAGCTGTGTTTGAGTTTCATTGCCTCTCCTATGGCTTTCTCTCAATTCTGGTTGGTTGCCTTAATCTCAGCTGTTCCTATCCTCAGTTATAATTATGGTTTTCTTGGAATGATTAATGCTGAAATGCATCCTAATAATTAGGGATGATAAAATGGGTAACTCCTATTCTTGCCAATGTGTCTTTCAAGCAAACTAATATACTTGACAAAATAAAAAAGCCAAATGCCAATGAAAAGCTGACAGAGAAAAACTTGACTGAAACAACCTGAGAAATACTTACAAGAAAATTATTAGAGAGATTTGGATAGAGGAGTAGAGGTAGAAAACTTTCTGAAAGTATTTAAGTAAATTCTTACCTTGGAGCAATGGCACTTTTGGAAAGCCCGGAATAGTGACAGTCTCTTATCTGGATGGTCCTGGAAATAATTTTATTTTCCAAAAATTCTTTTAGATTGCAGCCGTATAACAGAACAAATCCTTACTAGGGAAAAAATGCTTTTATTAAAAAATTAACGTGGATTTTTATACACCATGATCATTGATACTACATATTTGTCTACATAACAAGCAAAAGTAGTTAACTTGCAAAAAAAAAAAAAGTTAATTAAATAAGTAAAAATAAAAAACTTGCTTTGAAGCTAATAAAAACATAAACTTAAAAGGACAAAGTGTTTCTAAGTTGCAAAATCTGTGAAGTTACAACCTAGGCTTGCAAATACTGTTTGGAATTTGGTGTACAAAGCAAACCACAAAGTGTAATATGCAACAAGACAGTGTCACCCCTTGGCCAGGACCAAAACGCTGCTGTGCATGCTCTGTATTAATGCCTGTTAAACATCCCTTCAAGGCACCTAGCCAGGGTTCTGGGATTGACCCTGCTGCCGTGGATTTGAGTGACACCCTGTCTCCCACACCTTTCTGGGCATCAGAGAGCCCTTGGGCCTCATTGAAGGCAGTGGCAGGAATCCATTTCTGTGGAACAGTGTTCTGGGATGCCTGTGCTGGAAACACCAAATAAAGAAGACTGGTGTGCAGCAGTCAGTGAGCATCACCAAGAACCCTGGACTGAGGTAAGAGCTGTCTGTGTTGGAAGGTGTACAGGCTACAAAACCTGCTCCAGCCTCCTCCTCCCCGCTAGCACACCTCATTTTCATCAATCTCTGTGGGGCTTTTGCCTTGGGGAAGAAATAAGGCAGGAGAAATGCCACTCTCGGGTACAGGCTGCAGGGATGGCAGGCATGGCAGGCACCTTTCTTGTAAGATTGGTGCTTCAGCCAAGTGTAAGTGAGTCTCAAAATAATCCACAGACTCCCCTTCTTGAACCTCTGCCAGGATCTGGTAGTCCCCAAAACAGATGGTGCACTTCCAGGGCAGGTCGATTTTGTTCAAGTGACCCAGTTCTGTTTTGTCGACAGTCAGCTTTGTCTTCTTGCTCAAGTTCTTTATCTCAAAGCCACATTGCGAGGTGTGGAGCTTCCTGTAGAACTGCAGGGAGAACTGGATGCGGGAGACGCGGGTGTCCATCAGGTTGTAGCGGCAGACGCTGGAATCGCGGCCGAACTTGGCCGTGTCGTCCGCCCTGACCTGCTCGCGCTTGCAGAAATTCAGGCAGCGGAACATCATCTTCTCCTCCTGCCCGGGGTGGTAGAAGGTCAGGTGGAGGCACGTCACTGTTTCCTCTGTTTCGGCCTCCCTGAAAGAGGTCATGATGGAAAGAGTCCCCAGAGCAAGACAGCGCTGAAGTCACGGCACGGAGTCACTGTGGAATCGAACACACTGGTTTCAGTGTGGCACTGAAATACTCCCTGTGCTGCTCTACGCTGGCTGTACAGAACTTCCAGATAACTGGCTGACAAAAAATATGATGAAAGCACAGGAGTGGGAGCTCAGAAGCCATGACTGACCATTGCTGCCAACAAGCTCTCCACAAGGATCTCACAGGCAGATTTATCTTGGCAAGAAATATGTCATTCAGTAGCAAGATTTACTTGATAGGCTTAAAATGGAGTTAAGCAGAACTGGCTGGGCCTGTGTGCTCTGCTCTCCGTGTGTCCTGTGACTGGAAAGTGTCAAATTACTTTTACTAACAGTCTGTCTGTAGGCAGGGGTAATTCAAATATGCATAAAGGACTCCTTTGGCTCTGGGTCTGAACTGACCTCTTGCACAGAAAAAGTGTTTAGAAATGACTGCTGTGACGGCATAAAAAGTGAATGCAAAGGCTGGACTATCCAGAAGACCTAAAAGAGGAATTGTCACCACCTCTAGCTATTTCCCCATTGTCTGTTGGAAAATCCCAGCTCTCTGCTGCTGCAGAAGTACTAAGAAAAAGGCTTTTCTTGGGTTTGGTAGTTTTGTGTTGTTTTTTTAAGCTCTTCACATGCAGCACAGAGACTACATACTTCTAAAATAAATTCTGTTCCAAAGCCTGAGCAACTGCAGTGCATCCTAATTAAACCTGAGACAGCTCAGGAAAGGCTGTCATCTGGTTCTCACTGCAAGGCCAGTGTCTTCCTGCACTGAAACAGAGTCTTGAAAAGAAAACTCTTGCTATTTGAAAGTAGAAACCAGCAAATGAGTTTTCAGTCACTCACCAGAGAAACATGTGAGCAGGCATTTAACTGGTATCACACAGTGCAGACGTTTCTACATCCAGATCACAGTAAGAGGATGGATCTTACTGTGTCTCACACAGGTCTGGAGCTCATTCAGAGCTTTATGAGCAGTTCAATCATCACTGCAATTAAGTGATGACTTTGTTTTCTGACGATGGAGTTGACTTGTGTTTTTTACACACTGCATACGAACACCAAGGATAGTGAATGGTGGTGTATCAGTGCATCGTTTTCTGTGCAAAACCTCAGAACTGCTCCCTTTGCACCTTCAGCACAAAAGCAGACACAGTTCTAACACAGTAGCTCAGCAACTTCAGCTTGGTTACTGAAGTAGGCTGCAACAGCACAGATGATGAGTGAAACACAGAATTTCCAGCAGAGCTCACTTTAAAACAAGCTAGGAAATATCATCTGTGCTTTTGGCAGAAATACAGACAGACACCCTGATAGCAGGTTATTCCTGTGCCATCTGTGAGACAAGCTGTGGTGGCACCATCATCAATCCCTCCTCCTTGCAGATTCCCCAGCCCTGGGATGCTGGAAGCAGCTCTGAGAGCCAGCAGAGATTGTCTCCGAGCCTAGTTCTGCCCTTCCTTGTTTTGCACCAGTAAGGGGATGTTACAGGAGGTCATCTTTGTGAAGGGGAAAACCACTGAGCACTTTCACTTTGCAGTTCAGCCCACAGAGACACTTCTGTGCCTCGTGGCTTCAGCTCACATTAGTGAGTTTTACAAATGGCTACATTAATTAAGAAAGAACAGCCACCTATTCCTTTGGCAGCACCCACCCATGATCCTGAACCTCGGCATCTCCCACAGACCCCGCCTCAGATCCATGACCACCTCAGGCATCCCCCGCACGCCCGCCCAGCGCTGCATTAAAGGTTGAACATACTGAACATCCTTTCACCTAAATGCTAAAGGTGTTTCTACCCACTAGAGTGTTTTGGCCAGGAGAAAGGAACTTTCTGTAGGTTTCTCCCTCAGCTCTAAGGTAGCCACTGCCCTGCCGCGAGTCAAACCGGCCGCGACCTCACCTCATCCTCTCCTCCGGCGAGTGTCATTATCCTCACTTCCAGAGGCAGGAGAAAAACGCAGAGCCGTATCAATATGGGCTCCCGGAGCTCTCGGTGCCACCTCCCCACCCGGGATCTCCGGACCGAACTACGAGAATTACCCAGCGACCTCCCGGCCTGCCCGCGGATCCATCCCGCCCCCTTCCTTCCCCTCACGTCCGCCCGGCCCGGCCCGCCCCGCCCCGGCCCGGCCGCCCGTCCCTCACCTGCCGGAAGCGGGGCTCCGGCGGCTGCCCGGGGCTCCGGCGGCTGCCCAGGGTTCCGGTCCGGTGACTCCTCACTCCCGGTAGTTGCTGCGGGAGCCGGCGGGAAGCGCCGAGGCGGGAGGAGCCGGGGCGGGAAGCGGGAGGAGCCGGGGCGGGCGGTGCTGAGGTGGGAGACGCCGAGGGCACGGCGGGGCCGGAAGTGGAACTTTCCTTAAAAAATAAAGGGAAAGGAAAAAAGAAAAAAGTGTTAAATTGTTTATCACAGCGAATAACTCTAAAGGAATAGCCACAGGTCTGTCCGGGGTTTACGGGGCCATCTGGACATGTGTTCAGAGCCGGGATCACAAAAGGCGGGATCACAAGTTCGCGGGCTCCGCTGTCACACAAAATAATTAAATAATTTCGGTTTTACCCCCAAATGAACGCTTTGAGCAGTAAAGTGCTTCGATGAGCGGCGCATTATGAGCATAGCAGTTGCCCTGATTATGATCTTAAATTGATTGTTTTGAAATATTTGGTAGTTTGCTTTAAGCAACTGCAGTTCAGGTTCATTGCACCGCCCGTGGGAAATAACCTCATCTTTCCCTGGCCGATGGTCTAAACCGATCTGAAAACTTTCTTACTTCTCTTTTTTTTTTCTCCCTTTAAAATCCCGAGACAGCCCTGGATTATTCTGTATCCAGCGGCTTGGTTTTTTCCATATTGACCCGTATTACCCCCCAGCATAGAACAAGTGGCAAAGCAAACCTGTTCCTTTTCAATCCAGATCCCGAATGTTCCGTGTCCTCCCTTTCCCGTTCCTGTGCAGCGTTGGGACTGGCAAGTAAGTACCGAGGGCTTGATTGCTTTGGCACAGGCTGTGTTGGTTCACAGAAATTGTTTTCCACTTGTTGGTTCTTTTTATACCTTCAATAAACAGGTAGATGACCTGTGGGTTGATAAGTTCCTTTGTAGTTCTTGTGGAATAACTTTTATCTGTATGCAGTCTAATACAGCTGTTCCATGGGCTCTTCCCCTTGACATCAGAAAAAAAAAATTAGGGGAATTAAACTGTGTTTTGCAAGAAGTTGTGTCGAGAAGCAGAGAAGGAAAACAGATTATTCCAACTTTCTCCCACAGATAAAGGCTTTTATTACAGCAGGCAGGGCTGGACCTGTGTGCCTACACACGAGAAAAATAAAGCACTTTGCTGCTTTCTGGAAAAGCCAGAATTGCACAAGCCCTGCTATTTATTGCATGTGTTGATGGTTGTAATTCCTGTCAGCCCTTTGTTTCCGGGAAGATCCTGAGTCCCAGGTCATGAGACAACTTTTCTGATAGGATTATTTTGATACTTGTATCTCTTGAGGTAGGTAAGGACCTTTCTTTTTGTCCCCAGGATTGGGTAACATCAAATTAGCTGCATATTCCTTTATTGTTTTATGATTTAAGTATAGCTCTGTGTGATTTTGTACAGGGGAGAGCAGGAACTGGATTTACAGCTTCTCTCTTTAATAAGTTTCTAGTCAGTTGAAACGCTGCCAGCTTCAGGAAAACAGCTCCAGCTTTGCCCTTTATGAGAAAAAAAATATGCAGGCTCTCTGTGCCTGTGGGGTTTTTGGGTGATCATCCTGCTAAAATTGTTCCGTGCTGTAGTAGAGGTTGTTATAAATGAGAAACAAAAGTCTCGATATTCAGCAAAATTTAGATTGCTTTATTTGATATAGACAGAGCAACGCAGCGCTGGGGAGTCGTGAGGGGTCACCGCCCACTCCACGCTCCACCAAACTTGGTTTGCAGCTCCTTTTTATAGTATGGTTTTCCTTGTGTAATCAAGAATTGTTATTTTTTTGTTGTCATAATTCTGCCAGGTAAGCAGTGGAGGTCAAAGAAACATCCGTGGGACTGTTCTCTGGGTTGTTTGTCAAATAACCTTGTGGTCTTGGTAGATAAAGAACAGCAGAAGTGGGAAGTCTGGTCTTAGCAGATAGGTTGCAAATGATTACACAAAGGCAGGAAATCTGATTTTGCAAAATCTTTCAGGCCGTGGAAAACCCTGTTTTACAAACTGGTATCAAATACAATTTATTTAGAAAACACAATATTGGTAATAGGTGGATTTAAACAGAATGGTTTTAATCATATATTTCCCTTTATCTAGGTCTATGTTTTTATCTAGGTATTCTGGTTTATACAAACTCCAAAACTTCTATGATTAATACGAATCTTTTATCAATTATCACAAGGTCATTCCAGTATTACAATAACTTCTTCTTTCAGTTGAAATTTCTTCGGTTGAAAGCGAAACTGCAAATAAACGTGGTGTTTGGGCTAATTTAGTGTTTTTCAGGCTGGAAGACAGAGGTGGTTTTTGCATGGCTGTGACGGTGCTGTGACGTTGTTCTTCTGACAACTGATTCCTGTAACTGCAGAGCCTACGCAGGCAAACCTGGGAAACAGAAAAATACCGGGAAATTCTATGTTGCTGTTAGTCACAATCGGCCTTTACACCTGGTTATCAAAACTGTCGATGTGGTGCTCAGTTTTGCCAGTGGGTTCAGGTGCAAAGGGTGACAATACCTGTAAATGTTGTGTGTCAGTATAATTCCCGTGTTTTTTTGGTCACCAGCGTTCCCGCTCAGTGGCACAGCTTGCCCGTAGTGTCACCACGCGAGCATTGAGGCAGATGCTGTGACCTGGTGACACCTCTCGTGGGTTTGAGTGCACTGAGGGTTGGTTTTGAGGCAGAGCTCTGCAGAAGTGGTGCCTTCCTGCAGGGCTGGCTCGGGGCACGAGCGGACACGAGCCGTGCGTTTCCGTGTCACGCGGGTGGCAGCTGTGACCTGGTGAGCTCAGAAAGCCCCAGAAGGGTGCAGTAGGTGGTTACTTGTCCTGCCCAGCCCTCTCCATATGCCAGGTGTGTCTCCCGAGGCACATGACCCCTTTTTCTGGCTTTCCCTGGCATTAAATGCCTCACTTGTGTCTTGTCACCTCTCACGTGGGCCTGGGCACAGTGGTGCTGTACCCGCCCTGTCCTTGGGCTTGCTCTCTTTTGGGGTGACCCAAAACCATCCTTCAGGGACCTACGGAGTCACTGAGGAGGAGGTGAGTGAGAGCTGATTGATTTAGAGCCATAAGCCCCAGGCTGCACACAGCCTTTTTCTCATTCCAAACCAGCCAAGCACTCAGAGCACAGAGTGGGGAGCCAGTAGATGGCAATGTGTGACCAGACACGGGAAGACAATGTTCATTTTGGGGGGTTTTTGTGGTTTGTGGTTATTAGTTGTTGGTTTGTGGGGGGAGTTTCTTTCCTTTTTCTTTATTTTTCGTTTTAAGTCATAAATTCATTTTGGTAGTGCAAGAGTTGTCGAGGTACTTGTAAGTTAATGGAAATCATGGCAGTGATACCTTCCAAGAGTTGGGAAAGGCCTAATGGAGTGTGCAACAACCTATAGTGAGGTTCTGCAGTGAGGTGTTGTTACTGTGCAGCAGCCGAGTGCCTCATGTTCAAACAGAAAAGAGACAGGCACTTCTCGAAGGCAGGTATACTCCAGAGATATCCCATTGTATTCCACTGGATGTCAGTGTGAGAGGGAGGAGATGCATGGGGAGGACTTGTGTTCACTGAAATTTCAGCTCCCAGTGCCAAGAACAGCTCCACTCCATGAGCAAAGAGATCTTCCAGAGGAGGAAAAGAGAGCACAGTTCCCTCTGTTTATTTCCTTCTTTGCTCCTTGTTTACTCAGGAAAAAGAACTCTTCCACTTCTCTTTTCTTCCCATCTGACCTGAATAAACTGATGAGGAATCTCACCTTAACTGCTGAGGAGAAATATTCCTGACAAGATGGACTTTGTTTATGTCACTTTCCAAGTTCTCATTTTCGTTCTACATCATGATCTGCCCTTTGTCCTCCTTCAGAGCCTCTCTGGCTTCTCCCTTTCTCTTCCTTCTCACTTTCTCTTCCACCTTCCTGCCTGTCCTGCTGTCTGCTGTTCTTCCCTCTCACCACCCTCCTGATTATTTTTCCTATTCCCTCTGCTGCTCCCTCCACCTTTTGTTTATTTTTTCTCCGGACCCTTTCTCCCTCTGCTGCAAAGGAAAAATAATTTGTGCAGCTATTTCGATAGCAAGGAGGTTGAACATTGCCTTCACCAGGCCCCAGTTTTACTGTGGAGGCTGAATCCACTCTGTCTTGTCTGGTTTGACACCCTTCAGACAGAGAAAATTTCATGTGCACAGTGCAGGCTGAGCAGAGTCAACCTTTCCAGTGCCCTTCATTGAACAAATAAAGTAATTTTGAACAGTTAAAGATAACATAAGCTGTGTTTTGCTGATATGTAGGAGGACCAGAGAGTATAGTGATCTTTTTGTTGTTTTGTAATTTTTTTTCCCTTTAAATTTGTATAGATGTGAAGGTGTTGAAAATTCCACATGGTGTGGCAATAAAAACACAGTCCCATTATCTCAGTTCATAGCATTCAAGGGCACCAAGCTGAGCAATGCAGCCTTACAGGTACATACATGACCATTTCTCTCTTTTTCCCTCAAAGATAGATATGTCTGTGTCCCAGACTACTCAAGCAGCTTCCTTGCTACTCAGGGAAGCAGGTGTCTGGTTCACCTTCACCTTTGATTGTTCTGGAAGCCCTCCCATGGGGCAGTTGCTGTTGAGGTTTAGGAAAAAAAGGATTTTTATTACTGTGGGCACATAAATTGGCACTGAGAGGTGGTGAAGGCAGCCGAGTGTCTCTTCCTTGTTTGCAGCCCCTTGCCTGGGAGTCTGCTCTGTCCCTGACAGAAACTCCTGGGCATGGAAACAGCAGGATTTCACAGCACAGGGAGCATTGGTTTATGGCTCTGTGTATGGTCTCACAAGGGAACACTGTTCAATAGGCTTCAAAGTGATTCAGCCCTGGCATAACCATGGCTGTGGCCACATGTAATATAGCCTGTAGCTCTTTAAAGAGGATTAGCCTTAGATCAGGGACAGCATTCATTGCTGGATTTCATGTAAAGGAGAATATGCTAATGAAATGGAAATGTCTACAGCAAACATTGCATAATATTGGGAACCTCAAAACTGAGCATTGTGTCTTGATATCTCTGCTGGGAGCCAAACTTTCATATTCTGGACATTATTTTGAGAAAAACTGAAGTTTATGATATCACCACAAGCTCTCTGTAATAAATCAAGTTGTAGTTTGCAGTTTTACAAGCAAAGTTAAAAAGATAGCAGCAAGCACTTGAAGGTAATTTTTCAGACATTGTTGTGCTTTAATGATGTCATAGTTCTCCAACAGAGACAAAACCCACCACAGCTTAAAATATCTTCATTTGTGTTTTCTGCAGCAGACATAGGCTTTGTTTGATCCTATGTTCTTTTCCCATCTTCTTTCAACACCATTTTTGGTTTTACAGGAGTTTCAGCATCGTTCCTGCAGAGACACAATGTTTCTGACATGCTTTTCTGAACCATTTCACCTTTTAAGGCTCTTACTGCCTGTACATCCACCTCCACCAGCAGCCCAGTACACTTCATTTGGCTCCTGTCTCACTTTTATGCCAGTCTGCAGAATGCTTGAGATTTAATACTGTTCAGATGTAAAAAAATCTCCCAAGCTTCAAAGAGACCCATGATTCCAACAGCCTGAGTCAAGGTGTTGTGAAGGGTTTTATTTACAGATGTCATGGACATCTCTCAGAAAATCATTTCAGTAGGAGCTCTGGGGAGTCACCATCCCCTGCTCTGCACCTCAGTTGTGTTGTTGCCTGTCAAGGAACCCTGGGTTCTCCCTGGGTTTTTAGGCTTCAGAAATTTTAGGAACTTTCTGCCCCTGATCCAAAGCTGCCTCTGTGTCTGTCCTTGGAAGTGTTAAGACCTGCTCTGGGTGATTCCCTACTCTCACAAGGAATTCCTGTGAGCTCTGTTCTGTGTGTCTGTGGGGGCTTGGTGCCACCAATGCCAAATATACACCACAGTGATGGACATTAAATACCCCGATGGGCCCTTCTGCCTTTGTGCACTTGAAGTGCCTCATCCCAGTCTGCTGGGGCATAAAAGTGCAAAGAAAGCCTTTGGGAAGAGGATCCTTCTGGCTGCACTTCCAAAACGTGTGCTTTCGTTGCTTAGTCACTTTTTCTTTCTGTGCGGCTCCATATCTCAGGATTTTGTTGTTCTGGGATTTATTTCCTATGTTTTGTTTTGATTTTTTTTTTTTAATTTTTTTTTTTTATTTTGCTGTTTGGAAGGTTTGGGGTTTTTTTCTGCAGACGTGGAGGGTGGTGATACATATTCATGAAAGAGAAGTCTTTCCAGCCCCTGCCTGCACTGACAAAGACTTAGCTGTTTCACACAGCAAGCTGACTGGAATTGTGTGGGGCCTGCCTGACCAGATTAGAGCAAACAGCCAGCTTATTCCTCCACTAGTCAGGCCTCCCCTTCCTAACAATTTCCCCAATTGTCATTTTGACAAGGCTGTCATTAGGTGATGGCTTCTTTTGGCCATTTTCAGATAAAGATAATTTCCTTAACTTCCATTTTATTTGACAACAAGTAGTTTGGGAGAGAAAGGAAGTGCTTCAGTAGTTTATGGATTAAGGGTTTGTCACTTCAAAGGCATCTTTGATCTAAAAATATGTGCTGTACCAAATTCATTATGCCTTTTTTTCTTTTCCTTTTTTTTAGAACTTTTTAATTTATTGATCTGCCCCTCAATTAT
>VZTT01058491.1:0-15492 GCA_013400855.1 Buphagus erythrorhynchus | reverse complement strand
TTTTTTTTTTTTTTTTTTACATCCCCTAGTAGTACTTGGGACAGCAGTGGTGAGGGAAAAGCACCCAAGTGGCCTCTCTGAAAAGTCATGACCAGGGTGGAACAACAGGTGCTTTTGTTCCATGCTCTGCTTTTAGCCAGAGGTCCTGCCTGCTCCTGCCACGGCAGCTCCATTCAAAACTGGGAGACAGAGAATAAGCTGCAGGTTTTGTGTTGGTCTGGGTCACTCCTCTGGTGTAACTGGCCTGAATCCATGGCTCTGCTGTAGGTTGGAGGTGGGTTTTGACTCCCTGAGGCCCCTCTGGCCACCTCAGTGTGGTGAGCAGTGGCTGTGTGGCTTTGGCTCTGTTTTGTGCCTGTGCTGCACCAAGAAATCCCAAACCTCATTCCAACAAACAAAACTAGAAATATTTTCCCCCAGAATATTTGCAGTTAAAATGCTCTCCACAAAGCCCTGAGCTTTGGAGCAGGCAGGTTGCTCCCCAGACCCCAATCCCCAATCCAAGGAGGGATGCTTGGAGAGGATTTGGGTCCTTATGGGTCCCTTCCAACTCTGGCTACTTTTGCAGGGAGAGGGCTTTGAATATGGACCAAGAGTGGGGCTTTTCCTGCCTTAGCTGTGTCAGACACTGGGCTTCACGTTCACCCCTCCTCTGCTTTTTAGGATCCACAAGACTCCATCCTTGGCTACAGCAGTGTTGATCCATGATGGAATCCCATTTTTCTAGCCCCACACAGGCTTGGGTGGGGCTGGGATTTGTCCTGTATTGATATTAATATTATCTGTTCTACCTAATGACTTCAGCTTTTCCTGTAGTGTTACCTCAGCATTAGAGCAGCCCCCAAAGCACCTCCTTGCTGCTGGAGGCTGTTCTTGATCCCATTTCCAAACAGAAGCACTTCTGCTTCGGCTCTGCCTGGGGAAGCTGTGCAGGGGCCGGCTTTTTTTTTTCTTTTTCCCTTTTGCCTGCTAATTGGCTGAGACCACCAGAATTTGGAGGACACAGATGTCACTGATAGTTTGCCTAGGGAGCACATTCATGCCCATCTGTTGCAGTCTAGAAGGCTGTTCATATATCCACAAGGCCTTCATTTAATTCTTGTCAGAAAGTAATGTAAATCCAGTTTACCTCAGAGGTCACAGCCAAGATTTATGCCAATGAGCCCCCTGCAATTTACACACACTGTAGTTGTATAGGATGAAAAGAAACCCTTTCATGTTGGTGCATATTAACAAGAAAGCTTGCCTTAGGAGAGGCTTTTTGATTGAGATTCTTCCTTATTTTAATACAGCCAGTTGGGATAGCCAGCTTTACCAAAAGAAAACATCTAATCTTTAAGCCAGAGAAGTAAACTAGCTAACTAACTGAATAAAGCCCCTAGCAAATCTATTTATTTTTTTTAAACCATCTTTTTGCAAAGAAAGGTAAATGCTCTAGGAAAACACAAGCGTGTGTGCACTGAAACATTCAGGGAAACTGAATTTGCCTTCTGTGGAAGATGATACTAACTTAATTATTGAAATCTTTGCTAAGTTATCAAGAACATGTTTTCTTCTCCTCTCTTTTCTTTTTTTTTTTTTTTTTTTTTTGTTTTAGTTTTTAATCCCTCAAGCTGCCAAACCCAAAAATAAAGCCAAGCCTGTTATTTTTGACAGGAGTGGCAGGAAGGACTCCAGAAGGCTCGTGCACAAATCCACGGGAGGGAGAGCAGAGTGTGATATGCATGCTCCCTCTTTCTTGCTGCAGGTAAAAACACCAGCCCAAAAGTTCCATTGATCTTCCAAGGACAATCTCCTGCAGTGTTTTCAGTCTCCCTACAGAAAGCAAAGGGAGGTGAAATGCCATAATGTGGAGTGAAGGTGTGACCATAACTCCAACAGCTACAACAGACCTAGCACTGCTTCTCTGTCGTGATTTCACCACTTGTCTTTATTTAGCAAAAAACTCTAGCAGCCTAAAGAGCTTGCCTAAAAATGAGTGTGGCTTCATTAACCTCAGGGAAGCTGTGTGTGGAAGGGCCACAGCACACCAAATTAGGCAGGAGGGAAAAGCTAGCAGTGCAAGTGGTGCAGGTACTTGAATTGAAAATGAACTGTTAGAAAGAAACACTCCTAAGTACGTTGGTTATTAAAATTGCTTGTAGGAGCAGGCAGGGAAGAGCAGGATACAAAGATGGATCAGGATGTGCCAACTTGATTTCAAAAGGGTTTCAGAGCTGGGCATCTCATTTTCTTTGGGCTCGGTGTAGTTTGAGAGTGTTCCTTTTATTTATGCTCAGAGGGATCCTCCTCCCTGTTCCTCCTTCCTCTACTCCAGTTTGCCTGGTCTGTGGATTTTACCTTTCAAATGTTTTAGGCATGAAAATCAGTGTAATTTGCCCAGTGTCATAATGACCAGAGTGGTTTGGGATTAGGAGACAGGAGAGCAAGGCAGTGCAATGAAAACAGGGCTCACATTCTAAGTTCCAGTGTAACACTTAAAATAATTAAAATGTTTATTTGAAAGTCAAAACAGCCTCAGTCATACATAACTATCCATTCCTCGATTGATTGTGTTGAGTCCCAACCGAGAGCTCTGGGAATAAGGTTTATTTGCTCCCTGTTGGGATTAATCCATAAATGTAGTCTCCACATGGAACTCATCAGGTCTTTGCTTCCTCTTCATTAGTCTCCCTGGAACTGGAGGGTAACCTGAATAAGATGAAAATTAGGATAATATATTTTCAGAGAGAAAAGGTCTAGCGGTCTCTAATTTGTGTTTCAGGACCATAATGCTGTGGAAAATTTCCCAAATTATGTTGTCTGAGAAACCAGTGCTTGTTATCCTTGCTGCATTTGAAGTTTGAATGCAGCAATTACATCTTCTTTTTCTTAAAGCCTCCAGAGCTAATTGCAGTCTTAAACCGGCTAGATTGACTCCCAGGCTTCCTTCCATCCATGGCAGAACTTAAAATTCCTTTCTCTTGACAGATCTTTTGGTCTTCTAGCCCAAGGGCTCTGAAATGTCACAGTATGGCCCATTTCTTATTAAAGAGATCATTTCTCTGTAGCCCACCCAATCCTTCCCTCCATCCCTCTTGTTCTGAACCCCAGCTCCAATTAGAGGGCAACCACATAAATTTATTTTCTCATCCTCTGAGACCTTTGTAATATTTTTTTAATCATATTTGATGCAAGGAGTTATTTTAATCAGGCTCCAATCAGAAATGGTGCAGATTTTTTTTCCTCACCGTTTCTGTTTTAAAGTGTCTTAACAATTACATCAAGCATTTAAAGGCTGGTTTTGCCCAAAACAGGAGTACAGCAGCTTTCCTGTCACCAAGCAGTGCTTAAATCCTCAAACTGATGCAAAACTGTTTTTATTATGTGTTTTCAAAGAGCATTTCTAAGTGCATGCTTAGAAAACATTTTTGCCCAGGCAGTTTTGCAGCATGTCAAGCTGCAATTTTTACCACTTCAAAACCATCTCCTTAAAGTGCCACTTGTTAGGATTTAAGGGAACTTTGAGAAAGCTGATTAGTAACCATTGAGAGGGTTCTAAAGGCCTCCAGAAGTTTTTGCTGTTCTGCTCTTGGGCTTTAGGCTCAGGTCCTGTGTTTCCCCAGGAAAGCTGCGTGCCTGGTTATTTCCCCTCCCAGCTGTCACTCAACGCCACAGCTGTCACAAAACACAACTTGCAAAGTGGCATCTGTGTAAAGGATGCTGATGTGGTTTAAAGCTCTGTGGTGCATTTTAAGCTGATTTTATGATGCAAGTCATTGTCCCCAGTGATAGGTCTCGAAAGCCTCTCTGCCTTCTGAGTACTAATGTACAGTTTATTGCACTTTTCTCTATGGTTCCAGCACTTTGGTGTGGCTGCTGTTGTAAATCATTATTTTATTACTCCCTGTCCTTGCTGTTTATTCAATTCTTTGGAAAAAATGTACTTGAAGAAAAATCCCTTGCTTGCTGACATTCATAGATCACTGTTAGGGACCTGGCAGTTTCCTGGTGAGTTAAATCCTCCCAATCCAAGGAAGCCAAGTGCTGTACTTCCACACTAATTTCAGCTTCCCTGCTAAGCCTCAGCAGCTCTTTGTGAGAGTGGCAGCTTGTGTGGCTCACAAAGCCACGGGGCCCTCCTGCCTGCAGTAAAGACCCAAGGAGAGCTAGGCTTAAGAGCCTGATTTGGGGCTCTGGCCTGTAACACAGAGAAGTGGAGCACGTCCATGAGTTCCCTTGGATGCTCCTGGTACCATGTTATTTTTTGTAAAGGGAAATATCCCGGTGTTTGCTTGCTTTAGTGCCTCTGCACTGCAAATTGTGCTTATGAGCATTTATTTACAGGCTGTGAGGTGGCAGCTGAGCACAGGCCTTCTCCAGTGTGCTTCTGCACACTCCTGAAGCAGTTTCCAGGTTTCAGTTCCCAGGACTACTGTCCACAGCAGATCCAAGGCAGGTGTGTATGTGCTTGGTAGTCACTGGGGTGGGCTCCCTGGAAAATGAGATTTTTGAGAAATCAATTACACAAAGGAATGGAGTCCAGGCCAGATGGCAGGGATGCTTCATCCCAACCTGGGAGGTACTCCTGGGACGGATGCACACTCCTTCCCACAGGGCTGGGTAATCAGATAAATCAATTAGCATATGTCAGTGCAGTTAACAGAGCAAGCCACACTAGCATAGGTGTGTTAGTGTGACTCCTCTTTTCCCTGATGGATACCCAGCAACTGGATCAGCTTGTCTAGGCCTGGCAGGGTGGAGCAGTGGGCTCTGCTTTCTGGCTGTTGTTCTTGGGTTCAGGGATCTGTCCGTGACAGATCCTTAGGGAGAAAGGACCTTTGGGAACTAGGATGTGGACTTGGACCTTGCACCATGAGCAAATCCCATTGTTGTTTCCTTTTTTAGATTCATCTTTGCCAGTGACAGGTAGTTCAGCCCTGTCTCCTGGGTGGACTTTGGACCATGCTGTAGCTTCTTCCCCAGCCCTGTGTCTGTCCCCATCTCCTTTTGCTCTTGATGGGAGCCCCTGAATGGGCCCTGTGCCTGGTGCATCCACAGGGATGTGATCCCAGGACCAAGCTGTGCTCATCTGGCTCAAACCCTACAGAGGGTGGCCCTGGTGGCTCTTACTTGACACTAAAAAGATGGGTAACACTTTCTAGTTTTCCTTCTGCTTTTATCCATGGCTCTGCCTCTGGCTGATCTTTTCTGTGCTCCCCAGCTTCTCTTATATGTGCTTGTGCTACTTCACTGGGTCTCCCTTTTACAGCTACTTTTAAAATTTCTTCTTTCTGTGACATTTGTCTGCAGAGCCAGTCAGAGCCCCACTGAGTAGCTCCTGCCTCAAGGCTCTTTGCTGCTGAATCCCATCTTTTGCCCTGCTCCACCTGCCCTTCCACGACAGGCTCTCTGATCCTCTCTGCTTTCGCATGAGTGCATCTCTTTTGCCCTCTGCTTTTCAGTCTGGCAGCTTGCTCCTGCTCAGTGCCGTTGAGAGCACAGCCTATCTGCCACCAGCTCCAGGATCCAGCAGTCCAAGAGCCACAGCAGAAAGGAAAAAAACTGCCTGGAAACGGAGTTGCTAAAATGTGAGTGGTTTCCAGTCAGCCGAGCAAACTGTGCCTGTGTGTGTTGTCCTTTGCACTCCTCTTTCTCCTCCTTCACTACCATGGTGTTTCCCCACTTTCAGATATGATTCCACTGAGGCTGCTCCTGACTGTATTGCTTTGAACTGCAGGAACAGTTTTCTAAGTGAAACCGTCATCAAATTGGTGGGGGAAGAAACCCAAACCCTAAATATTTATCGTGTGCTTAATTTTTGAAAGCTGAGTGTTCTGGGAGGTACTGATCCAGATGCCAGTCATGGAAATGGTGGAGATTTCCTGCATCACCAATGGCAATGTCCTAAGCACCTGAAGGGGACATACACACATGGGATGGCATCCCAGGGTAAAAGAGAAGGTTTCTGTGGTCTGGGAAATGCACACAGCATGCTCCTCTCTGCCATTCAATCCTGGCTAACCGTGTGTGACAGCCCGAGCCTCCCAGGTACAAAGGGCTTCGGCACAGCCCCGACTGTCACTTCCCTGCTCGGGATGTCATGGCTCCACTGATGAGCCTGTCCTGTCTCCCTGGCACCTCAGAGATGTTCCCCTCACACACTGTCACCAGGACCCCGCAGTGATTTCACACACTCCTCTAATAAAGTCCTCCGAGGCTGTCATGTGTTTTCATGTATTTCCCCTATTATTTCCCGCTGCTTGAGCCTTTCAGATAATTGATGATACTTTAGTTAATCATTTTCCCCCTCCTTTGTTTGCCAGGTACCTCAGCCTTGAAGGGATCCTTTTCACTTGGACCCCGTGTGTTCTGCCCAGTAATCGATCACCGTGGGGACACGCAGTTCCCGGCCGGGCGGGATCAGCTCTCATGAATAAGCACAGCGCCGTGGCCGCGCTGCTGCGGGAGTGCGAGCGGGCTCTGGACACGCTCCCGGCCGCCAAGGCCGGCACGGGCGAGGCAGAGCAGCGGGAATACCGCCGGTGCCAAGGTGAGCTCCCCCCGGGAGAGGCGGCAGGACTCCACCAGCCCGCAGCCCTGCCCTATTTTTCTTCTCCGGGCAGATGAGTGTCAAGGGATGCCTGGATTTCGAGGCCATGAATGGGATGCGGGCTGCAGGCAGGCAGGGAAAGAAGTCCACTTTGTTGCAGTGAATTGCTGTCAGTTCTAATTTTAGGCTTCAGTAAACATGAGGCTGTAAGGAACAGTTTAGTTTGGGAAGAACAATGCCCAAAAGTTTGCTGATGCACATAAATTTCAGTTATTAAAAAAAAAAAAAAAGAGAGAGAGAGAAAGGAAAAAAAGGATGCAACTTCTGAATAAGGGCACATATTTCCTCTCCTTTCATAGGAACTGGGGGAGGGCCCTGTCTGTTTGTCAGCTTCTCCTCATATATTAAAGAGCTCATTGCCCGAATCTTTATCTTGTAAAATGTGTGTGACCTCTATAAGTGGTGTCCAAGGGAAGGAAAAAAAAAAACCCCAACCTTTGCAATATCCCTCTTGAAAGGAAAATCCATGCTGGCTAAAGGCTGGAATAAAAAACCAGAATAGGAAGCAGCATTTAGCGAGAGCTGTACTATAAGGATTCCTCGTTTATTTTAATGCTGGCGTTACCTGCTGGAAACCAGCAGCTATTTTGCTTTCGCTGTGGCGCCGTGAAAGGAGGATTTATTATTTCTTAATTCCAGCGGAATTAAGGTTTCCCTTTGCGTGACACATCTGCAGCACTGCCCGTTTTCCAGTTCGGTGTTAATAATGTTTAGTTTTGCCTTGCTTGAGTGGCTCGGCCATAACGTTAATGTGATCTTTAAAAACCCTTTGTTTGTCCCGGGGCGCGGAGCCGTTGAGAAGATGTTTTTCCGAGCATCCTTGTTCTTGCTGGGAGGTCAGCTGTGCCTTTTTCTGAGGCACCTATAAGTCTGTTTGCGCTGGAGGGTGGCGTGTAGGTTTCTGTTATGGATACTTGGAAGATTTTTCTCTCCTCTTCTTTTGTTTCCAACAAAGGGTACTTTGTTTCCTCCTCGCAAATTCTTTTAAGTTTTATTATGGCTCCGCAGAATAGGCTCTTGAACTCCTAATCAGGTAGCGCTTTTCCCCCCTCATCCTCCTCCCTCCTTTTCTCCTATTAAATACCACAAAGTATGAGAAATAATCAGTTTAGTTCCAGATAAGGTAAATCAGTGCCCTTATAATCACTCGATTAGACACGGTCCTTCAGGTAAACTGCTTCAGGAAATGGGCGATCAGAGCCTCAAGTGCTGCTCGGGCTTTTCCGAGGGCCCGTGTTCCCATCAGCTGAAAGAAAAATACCCAGCAGCAGGGAGGTGACAGCGACATTAATAACTGCTGGGGCTCTCTGCCCGGGGAGGTCGGCGGCTCCGGGCTTCGGGGGGACCCTCCCGGCACAGGGGCCGGGGTTTTCCTCGCCCCCCTCTCCTCCCGGGGCTGCCTTTGTTTCCCCCCGGCTTTCTCAGACCTGCAGCAGGAAGGACTGAAAGCCAAATCCATAGAAATGGAGGGGAGAGCGGAGAGGAGGAGCGCATCTTTATCTCACTTTAGGGGTCAGGATGGGTGTTGGGTGGGTCTGGCTTGCTTCTTTGTTTCTTTTTTAGACTAGAAATCATTCCAGTCCACTTCTGTGCCCATTCAGACTTCGTTAATGAACGAGTTAATATTGCCAGCGGTGAGAGCAGCTCGGTAAACCCTTGTCCTTGGAGCTGGATCTTCCTTAGGAAAAGGCTTAGGAGGTTCAGTCGTCCTCCTTCTACATGGGAGATAAGTCCTTCTGTCCATAATTTGTGATGAGATGAATATCCCCATGAGGAGGTGGATATCTCTGCTCCTGCACTGATTTTCTGGAGGGTGGGAGCAGGACCTCCTCTTCCCATCAGCTCTGGCACTTGGCCGCCTTGCCATGGCATTCAGGACTGAGCCCCTTCAGGCACCACTTCAGGAGGATAAGGAAACTGGGCTTCAGATTAAGCCAGGACGTGTAACAGGAAGATTGCCAAACCCCATGTTTCCTTGAGGCGGCAACAAGTGACAAAATGTGGGTTGGAAAAAGTGGTAACGTTGTAAACTTGACTTTTTGGAGGAGGGCCCTAAATATTCAGCTTCCTGTTTCTTCCCAGGAAAACCCTACCTGTGAATGTACTGCAATATGAGCATGTAATATCCTTTTTATGGAGTTCATTTTCTACAGTCCCTGCATAAGGGATTGATTAAAAAATACGTAGCAATGCATTTATTGCGCTGCCTCGTTAAAGCAGTGATGGTCTCTGAGCAGGGTTTTTCGGGGGATTAATGGCCAGAAGGGGCCAGATCTGCAGCTGATGATCACCATTAACCCCATCTGGTCAATAATCTTTGTTAATCCACTTTTATTGGCCAGAGAGGCTGCCCAGCCGAGTGGTTAGCATGGCACATCCACATCACCCCTGTTGCAAGGGAAATGAATGTGGGCTGTGGCTGAAAGGAAGGGAAGGGACAGTTCCAAGCCCAAATCTCTGGCTGTGTGCTCCTAGCAGTTGCATTCTTAGTTGGATCAGGTTGGAGATCCAACTGAAGCTGGTGGAGTGGCTTAGGATCTGTATGGAGAGGGAGGAGAGAGGGACAAACCGCTCAAGAGCTTGTGCTTAATATTCATTATAACCCTTTAGATTTCTGATTGCTATCTATGTTCAAGGTTTATGTCCGAGTTTGGAAGTGGCTTTCCAGGATGTCCCCCTAAGCAAGGGGGACAGATCTTTGGTGGCATTGACCCCATTGTCCTCTCCCCGCACAGGGGAACAGGTTTCCTCCTGCCTCCTTTGGAGCAGCTCTTCTCGCCCAGGCAGCCGCCAGCTGGCATGACTTCCTGCTAAAAGCCTTTTTAATGGCTGGAGGCTCCCATTTACCTGCAGGGCAGTGCAGCCAAGGGGAACGGATGGCAGGCCAGCTCCCCTTCCCTCCACCACGAGGCTGGTGGCAAGGGCTGAGAGCTGGGAGCAACTGGGAGAAGCCTTTTTGAGAGATTGGTGTCACGAGTGCTGCGGCTGAGCCTGCTGCAATATCCTCACCTGCTCTTTGACCCTTTCAGCTCTGCTTCCTGAGGAGCTGAGGAGCCTTCTGGAGGAGGCAAAGGAAATGAAGTGGCCCTTTGTGCCTGAGAAGTGGCAGTACAAACAAGACCTCGGCCCAGAAGACAAAACAAACCTGCAAGATATGATCAGCACCAGGCTCCCTGACTTGCTGGTATGAAGTTCAACACACCTGTGGTGTAAAAATGTCCTGCTGAGGTGCTCGGGGGGTTTCACAGGGCAGTTCTGGTTCTGTCTCCACTAAGGTAATGCCTCCCTCTTCCCTGAAGAGCCGGCATTACAATAACACTAAAATGCCAAATGTTCACATAATGTTTTTTAGAAAACCCCTGAATTTGACAGGAGTGCTGTTCTTCATTTAATTCTGCACTGCAAGTAGGTTGTGAGGATCACTCACTATAGTAGGGCTTGCACAATTCTTCACCTGCTCTTCTTTCAAAAAATTACATGGCAGAATCCCTTTGGGGACCAAAGCTGGCCAAAACCTAGGCAGGAAAGGCAAGGGTTCAATGTGGTTTTTCCTGTGTGTAAAGGAGGGCTGTGTAAGGAGCTGCAAGATCCCAAAGGTCCTTGGGGATCCCATCCCTTAAGGTGATGAGTTTGAGCTTAAAGATTAGAAAGTGGCAAGAAATGTGGGTTGCTTTTGGCTTTTCTGATTTTCCCAGAGACATGTCAGACATGAGGCAAATAGAGGACACCTTTTTTGCACGGTAAACATAATATCTGGGCAAAGGGCTTTGCCAGGACAGGAATAAAGATGAGGTTTGTGAATTTTATGGGGGGCTTTGTTCCTGTCATTCATGTCTGAAGCCAACACTGTCCCATTCCTGCCTGTTGTTTACTCCAAGGTGGCCAGGAGTTCTCACCTGCCCCGGATAGCCCTGCCTCAGTGAGGCCAGCAGGTTTTCTTTGGGAGCAGCTCTGATTCCTCTGAACAGCATGGAGCAATGAGAAGCTCAGCAAAGCCAACTGCAGGGCTGGGAAGTGGGAGCCCCAGCATCCCCACGTCGCAGGGCTCCTGAATTTCCCCGGGGAGGGCGGGGAGTGGCTGCTCTCGGGTATTTATTTTCTTTCTCTCTTTGGTGTGTGTGGCCTCAGACAGAAATTTATGGCGGAGGTTGACCTCCTTTACAATCCCAGCTCAGCTCTCTAACTTTGGAGCGTTTGTGTGCTCCCTCCTGGGATAAACACCTGCAGCAAACTCCCCGAGAGACCTGGCTAGATGGGAGATTAATGTGGCTGTAATAGTGGAGCAGTGTTTGCGGCATTATGCCCTCTCCCCAGGTAGATGGATCTTTTCTGGGATGATACCAATTATTTATTGCTGAAACATCTGTTGATAACTGCAGCTGCCCTTGTTAAACAAAGCCTATCGTGGGGTCAGAGACTATAGGGACCTCAAATCCTCCTCCGTGCTAGTTTTGGACTATTCACCCACACCCCTTGAAGTCCATTGGCTGCCGTTGTCTCCAATGTTTCATCCTGCGGTGGAAAATACTTTGTAAACGTTGTGCTGCCTTTCCCCATGTGCTTTGAAGTATTATTTCATCTTCATCGGTAATTTATATTCCAGTGCCATTGTACCATGGGAAAAAGGGAAAACCTTTTTTGTTTTCCATTTAATTGTAGATAGACTGACATTTTGACCTGTATTATTAGTATTAGTCAGGAAAAAGGATTTTTTTCCCCTTCATCCATTCCTTCTCCCCCCTCTTTTTTATTTTAAATAAAATTTCAAGGCAGAGCAAAGGCTGCCTCAGTTCTTTGAATAAAAAGCTGGGGGGGGGGGAAATGAGGCTGAAGAGAAGTGATTACAGTGTGATGAGGAAAGATAAAAGTCTGAGCAACTTTTTTTCTTACTTTTTTTTTTTTTTTGGGTTTTTTTTTTTTTTGGGTTTTTTTTTTTTTTGGGTTTTTTTTTTTTTTGGGTTTTTTTTTTTTTTGGGTTTTTTTTTTTTTTGGGTTTTTTTTTTTTTTGGGTTTTTTTTTTTGGCATGAGGGACAGAAGGATAATTTAATTCCCTGAAGGACAAAAAAAAATGAAGTCTTTATCGATTTATTGTTCGGGGGGAAAAAAAAAAAAAAGAAAAAAAACCCTTTAAAATTTTTCCTCTCTGTTTATTTTAATTTGCCATGCTCAGAATAAGCTCATAAACCGTAATTCATTACATTTAAAAAGTGCTTTGAGATCCATGAATGAAAGGCACTTCATTACCATAACACTCCGGTGCTGTTGCAGGAGGCAGCGCTGGCTACCAGGGCTCTCTCTCACCCCGGTGTGTGAGGATGTCTCGCTCTGGGAGGGGGCTGAAAAGCTCCATGAGACCGGCACAGGCACAGGGAGTAAGAGGATTAGGCTGCAGCTTCAAGGGTTTGCCTCGGTGTTGTGGCACTTTAAAAAAACTGGGATCCGCCTTGCCGGCAGCTCTGTGCTCCTTCGGCGCATCGGGAAGGCAAAGCCACCTGCAGCTTCTTTAAGTGCTCTCCTTCATCTTGGCTGGGGGATGCTCAGTGCCCCTCTGCATCCCATAGAAGGCGCAGGGTTTGGTTTGAATTTTAGAGGTTTTTCTCTTTTTCCTGCCGGGATTCACCACCCGAAGGTCACCACAGTTCCACAAGCTCAACGCAATGTTTTCCATGTTTCCTCGCTGAAACCCTGCAGCCCCCGTGATGGGAATCTACACTAAGGGTGATAGTGAACATCTGTATCCAAAACCAAAGCTGGGAAACGCTGGGGTTTTTATTTTTAACAAGGGAAAGCAAAATCAGAATTGTCACAGCATCCTTGCTGGCAGGGATAAAGAAGGAAGGATTATTTTTCCTCTCTAAATACCACGTGCACTGTGGGGTTCAGAATGGGGCTGCAGATCCCAAAGGGAGGCTGCCAAGGGTGCTCTTCCTGCAGATCTTTGCTTTCCCAAGAGATGGAATTAGCCTAACGCTCGGTGAGCAGCCAATAGAGGGCAACATGCCCATATTCACAGAAGCTTTGATCCCAAAAAACCTGCTGTGGCTTTAGTTGAAGGACAACTCCATGCACACACACACTCTTGTGGGATGATTGATGCTATGTAATTATTTCATTTTTTTTTCGTCTTTTTTTTTACCCGTTTGCAAACCCATTGTGATAATGTGGGGCTTTACTTCATTTTTATCATACCTATCAGTAGTTCCTACATTCAGTCATGGACCAGGATCTGCTGGAATGGGTACAATGGGAATATAAAAGGAAAAGCCTCCAAGAGTGGGGCTACTCTGGTCCCTCTTTAGGGAGCTATGCAGGCTGGCTCGATGCTCCCTGCTATGGATGGGAGACCACGGATCCTGGCCCTGCTAGCCCGGATCTCGTGGGATTTAATGGGAATATTGAAAAGAGTGGAAAATAAGGCCCTGCAGCCCTCGGCTGGGCCTTGGCTAATTAGGTGCTGATGGATTGCCATTAGGGAACCCATTCCAAGGGACGTGCCCTAGCTGCTGTAGGTGTGTGTGTGGCACTTAAGAGCTGGGAGCCTTTGAAAAAGAACTAAAGGAGGGCTGAGGATTTAGTTTTCTCCTCCTTCTAACTGTCGGTGTGGTGACAGGAGAATTAAAGCCCTAAATCGTAGCCCTGGGATCTCGGTTGTTGAGGCTGACCTTTTGCTACCTGCCTCCAAAGAGCTCTTCTTGGGTGATCCCAGTGAAACGGAGAGTGAGGGATGAATTCAAACCAGGAGGGAATCACGGCACTCCATCCTCCCGGGGGCTTTGTAAGTGAGAAGTGTCACAGATTAGGTGCAGGCAGGAGCGCTTCAGCTGTCCAGGGTGAACTGCCCTGCTGCTGCAGAGCACTCTGTCTTCTGCTGCCTATGTGGGAAAACTACAGCAGAATTTATGTAGACCATAAAAATTAAAATTAAAAAGGGAAACTGGGTCCTTGGTTTGTGTAGGGCTGTCACTTCACTTTGCTCATGGGTAGGATTTACTCCTGTCAGAGGCAGCTTCCTGGAGTATTTTCAACTTCAAATTCCTGAGACTGTGTTTTCTCAAGTGGATCAATGTTTTGAGGACACAGATTCAGGGAAGAGTCTCTTACATTTTTAGATGTTGATAGTGGCTGTTGCTCCCTCAGGGGGGTTCTGTCACTGGTTTTGCTAGATTTAAGTATTAAAATATCTCATTATAATGTGCCACAATAGCTTATAAGTGGTCCAGAACAAACCAGGGCCACAAAATGATTGTGGCACCTCTGTATCTTTAGTACTAATCAAAAACAGGGACCCTGCATGTGACCATGGTCCCCGAAATCCCTACTGCCCTGTTGGATACAAGGAACCTCCCTTCAAGCAGCTTCCTTTAAGAGCTCTCCTTCTGTCCTCATCACAAAATGCTGCTGTTCTTTTTTCTTGAGGAAATCAGGAGTTATTCCCACTCGAGGACTTCCTCAGTTGGCGAAGCAAGATAAGGTTTGTTGTAAAGGCTGCCCCAGTCTGTTGTGTTTTGAACTGCTCCTAATGGACCTAATGCTGCTGCCTTTGAATCCCCAACTCTTCCTTGCCTGCAGGATGAATAACTTGAGATAATTAACAGGTTCGGGGTGGGGGAGAATTCTCATCTGCTCTGAGCCAAGAGGGAAGTGTCCAGGAGCTGCTGGTTCCTCAGTTCACTGTGTGACTGTCCCGTGTGTCAGTCTGTACCTCCAGACACGCTTTCTTCTGCCCATCACCGAGCTGGTGGGAGGCTTAACTCCCTGCTGTTTGTGGAGTGGGCTCTGATTGCCAGCTGAAAGGCAGGGATTGATAGAGAAGTCCCTCACGGTGACAGCAGCTTTGGTCCCTGGGAAAGACGGGCTTTGCTGACGGCGCGTGGGGTAAGAGGGGGAAAGGCTCCAGCGCAATCCATCGGCCCCGTGGCTCTGTGTTTAATCTGACAGGGGGGAAGAAAACCGGGCAATTTGTTAGGGTTTAGTGGAGTGCTAACTAGGAGCAGCTCTTGGGAGAGGACTAAAGCACCTGAAGTACGTGCGTGCCTCCGACCCTCTGCCTTGTGCACGGAATTAGAAATTCTTTGCGGTCCACTCTTAGTTTTGTGGCCTTTTAAAAAGATTTTAAACCTTGGCTGCAGTCACAAATGAAACTAGGACTGAACCAGTCTGAGACAGAAGTCCAGAGCATCCACAAAACTGTGAGGACACTGAAAAATTAAATCTTTTTTTTCTCCTGCTTTTAATCATACTGTTTGTAGAAGCGTTTTTCCAAAGGGGATCCTCCTGAGCCCACAGGCTATGGAGGAGGGCTTGCCTCTGGGATCTTGGCTTTATAAAGAGGGCTGAGAGAGTGGATTAAATCAATATTTCATTTATTTAGGCTTGTAATTCCTCTTACATCAGCTGCCACATAAAGATTTTCCCCTATTTCTTTCCCCTCCTCCTCATCCTCATTTACTATGCACCAATAATTTCCCTTTGACGCCTTCCTGCCCGTCCTAGTGCCAGATGGCCCCGGTTCTGAGCTTCTCCCCTCTCTTGGGAGCGGCCCCCATTGTCAATGCAAAGGAGGCGTCGTGGCTTTGAACCCAAAGCTGGGACCCAAACTTCAGCCCGGGTGCGAGGAGGAGCCGAGCCCGCTAATGCAGGGAGCCGTGCAAACCGCACACCCTCCCACTCAGCGCCATCAAGGCCAGACCCCTTCTCCAAAGGCTGCTTTGCATTTCCCCCAATGGTCCCGTGTATAGAAATCCGGTGCAAATTTAATTCTCCCACCACCTGATTCCACTTCCCAGCCGCGAGGTTCCCTTTGTGTCATAAACTCAATTAGGCAGATCCATTTCACGTCGCGGGCACAGATGTGAAAACAAAGTGCGCGTACCTCGCTCCTTCTCTCTCTCTCTCTCTC
>VZTT01058490.1:33654-44518 GCA_013400855.1 Buphagus erythrorhynchus | reverse complement strand
TTTCAAACCAAGACACAATGAAAAACATCTTTGTGAGTCAAATTTAAAAAGAATCCTTTTCTCCAGGATGATGCTACTTTTTTCCCCCCCTTTTGCCTTAATATGGCTCTAAAAATCCAGTGAGGATGCAGTTGGGTTCAAGGGCTGCAATACATGCCAGGTCTTACATCACCATTGCTGTCTCCCAGCTTGTTACTGGGTTATCTATTATCAGATGGGAATTTATTGAAGGTGATATTGCTTACAAGTTGATCAAAATCAGGTTCAGTGAGGTGTCCTTCCAAGATAGAAAAAGACGGATAAAATTCACTCAGTTGATCATTAATAACTTCAGTCTGTGAAATTGGTTATCTCCCTTTGACAGACAAAATAGTTTGCAGATTGAACCGGTTTAATCCTATCTGAGAAGAAATATGGTAGCCCTTCAAATATACACCAAATTAACTATGTCTATACCTTCTCAATAAAACTAATTCAAACAAAACCTTAGATTTATTTTGCTGAACACCTGTGTATACAAAACAGAGGTCACTAAATAGAAGAAGAAACAGTGATAACCCTGTCAACTCATCTATCACATATTTGTTTCTACTTGCCACAGGACTGGTTATGTGGGAATACCGTCCCAAGTGTAAAAGTGTGTAGTTTTGAAAGCCTGCATAGTGGAAGAAGCAGAAGCATCAGCACTGAGAGAGGTGAGTATTTACTGGCTTACTCTCATGTGCCCTCACTGTCCAGTATCAGGTGCATTCCAGTGCGGGTGCTTTGAATCCAATGCATGTCCAGCGTAGGCTTTTGGGTGAGCCCTGTCCATGTGTTGGTCAGGATAAACTGATCCCTGCAACAGCAATGGCCTATGCTTACATGTCAGCCACGTAGTGAGACCTCAGGAATATCTGAGGGAAACCAGCCCTGAAACAACAAGCAAATTTCCACACTTCTTCAATGCCAGATGGCAGGAGCGGATGTGTCCATGGAAACCCGGGTGGATTAGGCATACTTTCAAACTTCCCAGCACTGAAGTAGGCCACTGAATTGTTTCTTTCTCCAAGGCCACTTTGTCTCAAACATCAAGAGCCATCTCTCTCTGCTGTCCCCACTTCATGGGCAGGGAGCCATATAGCCAAGCCCCTGAGCTGAGACACTGCTTCCCCTAGACCTTTCTACCCCATGAGTACATAGGTCTGGTTGGTTTCTTCATCCCAGGCCTGTAGTACCTGTGACATGCTGATTTTGCTTAGTGCACTGCAAGGTGCTCCTTTCCACAGTAGTATGGGGAATAAATGAAATTCTATGCACTCCATGCATGCAATTTCTGATTATCCTGGAGTATCCCAATACACTTTGAGATAATCCAGAATCTAATCTGCATATTTTTACATCTCCTGAATTTTCCTTGGCTTTTCCCACAGTAAAAGCAAACCTCCTCAGCTACAAAATCCTCTTCTCTCCCCTCTTTTCCTGCCTAAAGTCCCCTAGTGTTCTGGTGTCTACAAAACCAAAGCTTTTAATTTAACATTTTGAAATCCTTCATCTCTCACTCATTCCCCTAAATCCTGCCCATGCAGACATATTTGAAACAAATTGGTCCCCAAGGCTCTGACTAAAATCTTTTATTTGGACATGCTGCTCTTGCTCTGGTTAACAATTGTCCATTTTACCCTCTCAGACACACACTGCCATGTCTCTTAGGAAACAGGCGATGCTGCATTCACATAAAAGCATTTCATAATGCTGCCATTTACATAACAGCTTTCTAAACTGTACGTCGACAGATTTCCCCAAATTGTAACAGTAAGTGAATTAAATCTTCCACTAAACATCAGCAAATCGCGGTAATGACAACTCTTCTAAGTAGCACACCCCATAAAGTCCAGAAAATGGAAATCAATCACTTCCTGCTTTTTTTTCCCCAGAACTGCTGAAAGAATTTATTACACACAATTGTGACAGAAAATAAATAGATGACAAAATTGAGAAGAAATACACTAAAGTTAGGACTCATGTGGCTGTATTCCTGCAGTTGTGATACAAAATGGGTCTTTGAGAATCTTATTTAGTAACAGTGTTGCTGTGGCTGTGATGGTCTAAAGATATGTGAGGTGCAATAACTTGTATGGAGAAGCAATAATTTTTACTAGACCAGCTGATGTAGCTGAAAATACCAACATGCTTTTGGGCACATTGACCTGAGGAAGAGCTTCCATGCTTTAAAACTAATCTGTTTTTTTCCTTCTAACATCTGCAGGTCTAATAAAAGATATTGCAGTTTTCTGCATTTCTTAACTCTTTGATGCTCATTGGCAACTAGCAACCACACATAATGTTTTTTCAGCCACATACTTGCTTTTCCAATGAAGACTGAAATGGATAAAGAATCCAGGAAAACAAGAGGCTCCAACCCTTGTGCCAGTGGACATATGGCCACTTCTCTTAATTTTGATATCACTAATGGTGCCTGTATAAATAAATTGCAAAAATAACTTTTAATCCAGTAAGTTACCTACAAAGGCCAGAGATATCCCACATAATGGTGAAAACCCTAGGGATATACCCTGGGGACAGTCTGGAGAGAACAGGACAGATAGATCCACATGCAGCAAACACCACCTCTTCAAGCTCATAGAGCAATGTAGGTATCTCTCTAACATCTTCATGGCTGCTTCCAGTTCCAAATGGTTGCCCAGGTCAAGGACCTCCGTAGTGTCTATGTTACTCTGAAGCTGAGCATAGCATCTCTGTTGGACTGACAGAGGAGAGAGTTCAGATCTTTGGTATTCACTGTGCAATGTACCCATGGATGAGACAGGTAACCTATGCAATGATGAGATTGATACATGTTACTGGCCTAAAAGTCAGTTTGGGCAAGGTTTCTCCCCTATAAAGCATGATGGTACTTATTACCACCACACCGAAGGAGTTGTTAAATACACCTCAACCCCCTTCTCAGTGTTTTCATGGGACAAATGTTCAGTATCTAATGAGTCTGACTTAATCCTTCAACACAGGGAGCCAATGGCATCCCAAGGGTGACTCCTACAAAATCTCAGCAGCCATATGGCAGCAAATGTAGTCTTCTGTTTAGAAGCAATTTAAGAATGAAGTAATATCAGAACAAAGCTAAGCTTGCACTTCGACATGACCTGCTGGCTAACATTTCTAATTTCCCATGCTCCACTTCAGACTCAAACCTCTCCTTGTTGCAGTATTTGCTAGGCTGCTGGGAAGCTGCCCAGAGCCCATGCCAGCTGATTTTCCTTTCATCTGTCCTGCAAGAAGTGTAAACCATTCTCTAAATGACTGCTGACAGGAATGCAAGTTCCCAAGCTATTATGGACAGCATTTTTTGCTGTTGCCTAGTGCTAGCCATGGGCCAAACAGTATTTATGAGAGTATAGGGCACCTGAAGAGTTAATAGTGTCCTGGGTGTGCACAAATTTAGCTCTGCTGAACATCCCATGCTAGCACAATATGACATGGATGTCTGTGCAAGGCAGGGTGTACATAATTCACGTTTGCCTGGACCAGAAAAGATTTGTTTCACAGCAAAAAGAGAGTAGAGCTGTCTTCTACCATGCTCTCTACATAATGAAACAGTCATCAGGTGAGTCCATCAGAGCCAGGATTTAAGCCAGAGGAAGAAGTCATCAGAGCTGACTTAAGGACAGCAGGAAGAATTAAACTCTGTCCTCACCAGACTTGAGGGCCAAGATATCTTATAGGACTGAATCAACAGCCACTGTTGAAGAGTTAAAAAATAGCTCCATGTATAACATAAGGCAGAAATGCACCTCTCATCAGTGTCAGACAATGACAAAAGGGGAATTTTCAAGATGTGTTCATCAATGCTCTTTCTAATGCTCATTTAGGAATTTTAACTGCAGGGTCAACACCAATTAACTTACACGGGTCAGAGTAAAGAGTCTCTCTCCATTTTGCACTAGAGTTTTTAAATAAGTTGGGAAGTAGGACTCTTAAGCACCTTTTTGATGCTCACATAAGAAGCCCAGACACTGTGGTCCCAAGTAAACACAAATGCCAGAATGTTTTTTTGCTGAATCTTCTCCCAGCAAACTTCTGCTTCCCTTTATATACATAACAAGGCATTTTCTCCTCCCTACACTGCACAAAATGGTCATTATAACTGGCAACTACAGCACCAACACTAACACCATTACAGGGTCATAGAAAGTAGTGATGTCTCAGTCCAAATCTTGTTTCCTCCAGGACATCACAGGAATGCAGCTATAGTTCAACCACTTGCCTTTAATTGTGAATGCAGGACTTCAGTCTCCAGAGCAGAGTTGTCAGCCCTGCACCTTCCCTCATGCCTGCCTTCATTTAGTGGTGCTTAAAAAATGTATGCTTAAAAAGCAAATTTGAGTTGTCTAAGTGCAAAGGAAAGCCTTTTAATTAGAACTCAAATCAAAAGAGGAGGGGGGAAAATGAAGGAAAAGCATAAAGTGATTCAAAATTTCCAAGTTAACTTCCCGGACCTCTCCCCTATTCCCTCCACCTCTTTTATATATATTTTTTTTTTCTCTCTGAGTCTACCAAGATGACAGTCCCTTTTGGGCCAGCTGGACTGAAGAGTGTTGTCTGTAAAGCACTGCATTGGGACTGCCAGTTCGTTTCACCCTGGTGGCACTGATTTATGCCAGTGCCTGGTCAAGGATTAAGCCCTTCATCAAATTCTAACAGCCCTTGTCCCTTTAAGAGTCCAATTTCAAGAAGGAACCCTTCCTAGACCCTGGATGTCTCTATGGTAACACAACAAGATCATTTTGTTCTAGCTCACAGCATTGTGTGCATATTGAAAAGCATAGTTAAGATATTTTGGAGAGTCCAGATCAGCCAATTCTGAAGACCTGCAAGAAAAAATGATTATGCAAATTAAACTCCTAAAGGTGAATGGCAATGAATGCTTTCAATGAAGATGGTTATAGTATGAGAAACAAGAGCAGAGGTCTCAGCAACATGCCTCACTCAGCAGTACAAAACACACTACACCAGTTGCCTCTCTTTTTGCTTATTTTAGCAAAATGGTCTGGGACAGAACAGGTCACACCATCAAAACTATTTCTGGGTTTTGTAGCTGTTGCTGCAGTACAGCCAAGACTGAGCATATCTGCTGCATGCAGAAATCAAGTCTCCAGGAATCATAACAGTGCTCCTCTCACATTAAGAGAAAGGAAATAAAGATGCATCACTGAGTTCAGGACTGGACTAGAAGAGGCAGTAACTTAAAAGTCTGCTTGCTTCCTGCCTTAGAGAAAAATCTCCCCTAGTGCCAATTGACTTGTGGTTGGCAGCAGTCTGTAGTATCTCTCACACATTGCTGGCTTCTCCAGAAAACATCACAAGAGGATCTTGGTCTTACAGAATACTGCAAGTTGGAAGAGCAGGAGAATGTCTCATGCCAGAGGCCTAAAGGTTATTCCTTCTTTCACTCATTGTTTCTTTTTTATTTTTTTCATGGCTATGACTCACCTCCTCACAAGGCCAAGCTCCAGGTCCTGCACATTGGTCACAACAACCCCAGGCAGCACTACAGGCTGGGGGAAGAATGGCTGGAAAGCTGCCCAGAGTAAAAGGACAGAGGGATGCTGGTCAACAGTGGCTGCACGTGAGCCAGTGTGTGCCCAAGTGGTCAAGAAGGCCAATGGCATCCTGGTCTCTGTCAGAAATAGTGTGGCCAGCAGGACCAAGGCAGTGACTGTCCCCCTGTGCTTGGCACTGGTGACACTGCACCTTGAGTGCTGTGTCCAGTCATGGACGCCTCACTGCAAGAAGGACATTGAGGTGCTGAAGCATGTCCAGAGAAGGGCAACGGAGCTGGGGAACTGTCTAGAGAGTGAATCCTATGAAGAGTGGCTGAGGGAGCTGGGGTTGTTTAGTCTGGAGAAAAGGAGGCCCCAGGGGTGGCCTTATCACTTCCTACAAATCCCTGAAAGGTGGTTGTAGCCAGGCGGGGGTCAGCCTCTTCTCTCAGGCAACCAGTGACAGGAGAGGACACAGCCTTAAGCTGTGCCAGGAGAGGTTCAAATTGGACATCAGGAAGATGTCCCTTTCACAGGGAGAAGCATCAGGGAAAGGATTGTCAAGCATCGGAATGAGCTGCCCAGGGAAGTGGTGGAGTCACCACTCCAAAGGCGTTTTAGAACCAATTGGATATGGCACTTTGCACCATGGTTTGGTTGACAAGGTTGTTCAGTCAAAGGTCAATGATCTTGGAGGTCAAACCTAAATGATTCTGTGATTCTACTGAGTGCCACAGTTGCATTCAAACCCTTCCTTACAGACAATAAAGAAACAAGTATTATATGCAAACCTAGGAATTTACTGTTAGGTCAATTGAAATATTAACAGTCTAATTAAGAAATATTATTTACCTAAACCTAATTATTAGATGCACAAAAATAAAACTATTATCTGGAAAAAATCTGAGTAATAATACAGTTGAAATCTGTTTCCACGCTTCCTGGAAAATATCCCATATTTCTCTTTGCAGGAAAGAACATAATGCATATATTCTTCCTCCTCCATCTAAGATTAATATGGAGCAGGGTTTATACATTTTTTAGCAACATTTTGTATTTCGCTCCTCTTTCTTTGGCCTGCAAGTCTGCACTGCATGCAGATTTACTACACATGGATAATTTTTGCATATATTAAGTTATCTTTTTTTTAATACTTGTTTTGCCCAGCTCTCATATCCCCATTTCTTTATCTGATCACTAGTGAGCTGTTTGTAGAGCTGATGTCTGCACTGGTATCCTGCACCTCTTTTGTCATCACCCCAATGCCTCTCCTCTGTGCTGCATCCTCTGTCCCTTCTTCCAAGGCCTCTGTTATCACACCATGCCTGCATTTCCCTCTACTGTATCAATATGAGGAGCAGGGAGCACATGACCTCATCTGAGTTTGTCCTTTTGAAAACAAGGGCTCCCAAAAAGATACAAAGTAGTAGCAGTTGCAGGCTGATCAGCCAGAGAGAACATGTTCTGCTGGGGAAGCACACAGCACTTCAAACCCGGCTAGAGGACTACAGAGGATCAGCCTCTTAGGAAACCAATTGGAGTTTTCAGTGTGGTAGCACAGATTCAACTCAATTTAGCTAAATTAAGCCCTTAATAAAAAATTCACTTTTTTCTTCATCTGCCTGTTCTTCAAAGGCATGTGGACGAACCTATGGGGGGCTTCATTACCAGTGGGCCCTTGGGTGTAACTAGAATATGAAATAATTCTGAGGAGTCCTAGTTACTGTCCCCCAGTGTAGTTCACTTTGCCTAGACACACCTGAAAGTAAGCATAGACCTGAACCAAGCTTTTTCAACCAAAATTCTACCGAAACCATTTCTTCCCCACGTTGCATATTTTTGTCAAGAGATTCTAGTTCAGCTTCTATATTTGAGGTTCTCAAATATAGAAAAAGTTTTAGAGGCTTTTTCCTTAAAACTTTGAAGAAAAAGTGTTGTTTATGAGGCAACTAAGTTTAGCAAAAATAATCAAAAATAAAAAAATACCCCTCACTTAAAAAAAAATAATTAGAAAATTTACAGTTTCAGTAGGGCCAACATTTAATTCATTCTAGGTTACTTGGAGCTCTGAGCAGTCAATTCTTCAAAATCTACGCAGACACAAACTCCAAAACTTCTCTGCGCTCCTCCACTAATTGTCCTCCATAAAAAGACTCTACCTTCATTTTCTTTATGACTTTCACATATATACTGGAAGACAGGTGTTTGCTCCCCTATCCCCTCTCTCCTCCAGGCTGAGGAAGCCCAGCTTCCTGAGCTTCTCCTTGTTTTCTTGTGGCAATGGATCAAGGCCTCTACATCCCTGCACCAGTACCTCATCTCAATCCAATTTCATCAGCAGAGGATGACAGCAAGCTCTTTCTGCTAACAGGGCATGCTAACCAAAGCAACTGTTCTCACCGTAGTATCTGCACAACCACAGTTTAACAACTTAACGTGCCTTCAGGACAGGAAAGATCCAGAATACTTCTCTGGACATACTAGCATTTGAAAGAGGATGCAGGTACTACTGAATTTGGGACTGGGCTTACACTTGTGTGTAAGGTTGTATTTACTGGTGTGTAAAGTTACATTTGAGCACCTCACATGGCCTCCTGATCCTCTCTCTAGTGGTTCAAAGCAGTTTTTTTTCTGAAGTTATCCTCCCCCATCCAACCAACCCCCAGTTTAAGATAGCACAGATTTCTTCTGCATATAGAAATATCAGCTCCAGTTACCACGGATACTATTTTCTATAATGATTTCCAGGAGGTGTTATCTCCAAGGATGAATCCCTCTCCCAAAAGAGAAAAACAGCAGCTAAGCTTTCTCTAGGAAATCAAGCAACTACAAACCAGATTTTTCTAAGGCATCTCATAAAATGGATCTTGATGTTATGAAAGAGACAAGAGCACAGTCCTTATCCATACCTGGATCCCAGAGCGACTGAGACAAATTACAGCGTTGATTCTTTCTTCCTTAGCTCCATTCTCATTACTGACATGTTGCTAGTAAGGAAATCAGAGGACTGTGCAATAATGTATTCATGTTGTTGGATTGAAAGTTTAAAAGCTTCCTCATTTGATTAAGTAAATGCAGCAAGTAATGTGCAATCAAGGGCCAAAATATTCCTTGGCCTGCAGCCCAAGAAATGAATCCTTAAGGAGCTGGCATCTCACTTCCGCACAAATATAGATTTCTGCTCATTACCAATCCAGTCTGAAATACTGGGGAAGGCTACAGGAAAACAGACACCTGGCAGAGATGCTAAGTTAGTTTCCTGCACGTTGATTTATGCAGTGATACTTCTGAAATCACTAACAAGGGGAGCACAAGCTCTGCAGTGAGCAGCAGCCCCAAGGTGTGCCAGAGGTGCACAGCAGAGCCCCTACAACAGCCTTGCAAGCCCTATAGGTAGGACAGCAAGATCTTCAGTGACAGGACAGTAACGTGGGGTTTTGACTGACATCCACTTCACAGCCATTGGCAGGAGGTCCTCCCACAAAATGTAAAGGGGCAAGAGTCCATTTTGAGCCTACTTTCCCTAGGCTGTATGATGTTGAAAGATGGGCCCACAGCAAGGGCAGCTACTACCCTTACAGGAATTAGAAGCTCCGGCCTAGCTAGCTTTCCTCATCACTTGGGTCACGTCTACAACGAGGCACATTAACCTGTTCCTGCCTGGGATAGACCCCTTCCTTTACAGGCAAATTCCCTTTTTCTTCTATAGTTCTGTCTTACAGTTTCAGCTCACCAGAAGGCAGGAACCCACACATCCCTCATGAGCAAAACTCTGGTGACCCTAGCATCCAAACCCCACATCATCTACAGCATCACTAGACATCTGCCTTTGCAATGCTTGTCCTGCCCTCTCAGCTATTACTCTTTGGAATCAAACTTGGCCTCCATGAAGGAACAGCTGCAAAGACAGAAACTGGGACATATATGGAAGTAGTCAAGTAGTCATTAAGCATGAAAGCTTCAATAGTTCAATATTTCACTGGTGAGCAAGATTGCTTCCCAAAATAGTCTCAACATTATTCAGGTGTGCTCCTTCTCTTTCATGTTGTACCTTTATTTATGTACTTCTGTTTGTGTGGACCACTGAGCACACTATGGCTGACATTCAGGTTTGGTATTCCTAGGCTCTACAGTCATAGAAATAATGTGATATGCCTAATTGAAGGTGTGATCCAGGCTATAAATTATACAGTCCTGTCAAAACTGAATTAATCATGTACCTTTCACCAGCTCAGCTGTACTCTACCCATTAATTCATCTTCACCAAGATGTATTCTTGTGTTACAAATAACTCATCGGATTCAAAGGCATTTCTCCCCAAACTATCCCCACTCAGGACAGACAAGATTCAGATTCAGCCTTGGGCAAGCAATGCTTTTCTAGGCATAAAAACCCTGTACAACAAAAACACTCTCATCTTTAATGCCTGGTGGTTGTAAAGGGATAGAAATATGAGTCTCATGCTATTAGGGAAGGGCAATTCCCAGCTGCACAAAGGGGACATGTCCTGAAAAGACTTGAGATTTTAATGCTATGACTTTCTCTGCATAGAAATGCATTTGAGTAATTTTTAAATGGTTGCACAGCTAATTGCCTTTGAATTCGACACAGCTGGATTCATTGAAATGGAGGCAACTTTGTTCACAGTAGTAATATTGTTGTAGTTGTGAACTCTTTAGGCTGTAGCTGAGACAATCTTTCTAGGGAAAGGAATTAATTTTCATTACATCAGCTAAGCGATGAAAAAATATATCAGATAATCTTTTGCAAAGCCTTCAAGATTGAAAAAAAAAAAAAAAAAAAAAGAAAATAAAGTATCTCTGGATCTGAACACTAGGGAGCCAAGGAGGAAGAATTCTTCCAAACAACATTTTAAATTCACTACATTATTCCAGGGTTGTTTTTGTTTTTTTTCCCAGCAGTTGGCATGCAGTGGGCTAAAAGATTATCAGAGCTTCTTCAGGATGAGCCACATAAACAATTTGTACTTCACTACACATTAGGAACACCTCCCTTGTCAATTCATTCCAAAACAAAACTTACCTGGCATGCAACAAAATACCTACCATACTTGCTGTGTGAGTAACACAGAGCTGCATGACTGACTTGGTCTGAAATGACTTGGAGGCTCGTAGAGAAACAAAGAGCATCCCATCCACACATCACACCACAGCAAAGACTTTCCAGCTGACACCTGGCACCTGCAGGTCACTCTAAGATCATCCAAAGAAAACCTTTGATGCTGGAGTTTTGTTACTTTCTTTATTTGGTTTGGTATATGAACCATTTTGGCTTCTCAACAACTGCAGCGAGGCTTCAAGAAG
>VZTT01058490.1:0-33490 GCA_013400855.1 Buphagus erythrorhynchus | reverse complement strand
AATAAAAATAAAAATAAAAATAAAAATAAAAATAAATAAAAATTAATGCAACAAGTGATGACATGAAGAGAAGTATTATGTACTGAAGAAGCTGGAAGAAAAGCTAAAGCAACAGAATGTCACAGCTTCAGCTGGAAGGAAGCCAGGATTGCTAGCCCTAACTTCCTCAGCAGTTGGAAAGTATATAACATGCATATTTTAATGTTTCTCCAAAAGAGAACAAGCTCAGCACTCCCTAACCTTTGGAAAAAGAAAATGGGCTCCTTCTTTGGGTTAGTAATGGCACAAAGAGCAACACTTGTTGCAGAAACAATATGCCATTAGGAGGGAAAGGCAAAAGGGATTAACTTGGGAAGATCATTTAAGTGTGCCCACGGGCAACCTGAGCCAAAAGTTTCCTGGTTTCTTCCAAACATAAGATATTAGCAGTCACTGCTAACTTTACATCCATTGGGATCTATAAGCATAGATCAAAGAGGGGAAGAGGGGAAGAACATCTCTCATTCAATATCATCTTTGAGCTGAATTAAACTCCAAGAGGCCACTGGAGACAGACAAAGGTAGAGGCAAAAATCACCTCCCTCAATGCTCTAGAGCTCACAAAACTTTTCAGGGTGTCTGGGAAAGCACTGCCCCAGCTTGGGGCTTGGACAGGTCTGCACAGGCTGGTTCAGATCAGTCAATAGTGAGTGTAGTGAAACAAGGCAAAGTCCTCATCAGCACATCAAGAGAGAAGGCACTTACCCACCCTTTACAGAAGCAGAAAGTATAGTAAAGCTTATCTGGGATGGAGGAACATCAAAACCCAGACAAGTCAAGACTTTTTAAAGTTTACTTTTACTGCTTTTTAAGCAGACTTGCTGTCACCAGAAGATGACACAATACAGTGTCACAGTTGGCCCTGTTTATATAACAATAACCATCTGCAGGACTGCAAAGGAAAATTTTAGGCCCTGCCATTTTCCTCTATTAACAGAATTTCCTCATTTAGCTCTCACAAGTTTCCTAGCAACATCCTTGCATTGCACATTAACACATTCATTAGATTTTGTACAAGCACCTGTAGAATAGTCAGAGCTGAAAAACTTTGCTTTCATGTTGACTCAGAGGGGAAATCAATTTGCTTCAAGAAGCAAACCCTTTCAGGGCAGCAAAAGCTACCAACACGCTTATGACATGCTTGTGAAGCCATGCAGCTTCTAGTGAAGGAAGAACCCACTGCATTCAATTTCATTATTGGCATTTTCCATGTAGGAAAGCAGTGGGTAATCCTCACTCTGCAGCTTTCAAAGAAGGCAAATGTCAATACACAGCATAATGCTCTGAATAACACAGCAAGAAGTCCAAGTAGTCAGAGAGGCAGACACTGGACAAAGGGTCAAAATGTGCAATAATTCACTGCTACACAACCTGTGTCAAACTCCATATGTCTCCATATCTCCATATGCCTGTTCAGGCAGATGGATGCTACCCTGCTTTCTCACTGCCTGTGACTTCCTTGTCCATAGCAGTGAGTTGACTGATTCACCCTCCCCAGCATCATCTCAGTGGAGGAAGGACTTGTCCCAGTCTGCCACGTGGGTTCAAACTTCACACTCCATGCACCCAGTGTCTGCACATCAGGGAGATGAGGATTCACCAAGTGCCCAGAGCAAAGTCTCAGTAACTATTGGGAATGATAAATCTCACAGCAGTGACAGAGGGAAAAATAACACCCTGGGCTGGGGCAGGGCAGAAATCGTGCAAAGTTCCTCATAACATTAATGTATAGAAGCACCTCCCAGGAGTAGCACAGCATTTACCTACCACATTTGCTGTGTGAGTAACACAGAGCTACATGACTGACTTAGTCTGAAATGACTTGGAGGCTCCTAGAGAAACAAGGAGCATTTGGGACATCCCTAAAAGTGATCTGGAGCGCTTGGAGGTCACAAAACTCCCAGTCCTCCTCACTCTGCTCTCCCATTTCCCCTCTCTGCAGCAGTAAGTTGAACTGCAATTTTTCACTTGTCTGAAAAGTGATTTGGAGCATGCTTTGAAGCCCAAGCATACCCCACATCTTACTCTGATGAAGCTTCATGCACTGGAGACACGAATGGTGCAAGAAAATTGCCTTGAGCCAAAATGCACACTTCGGGGAGAGTGCTTTGCTTTTGAGGCAAACACAACCTCGTCTTGCCTGCTGCCTAAAAAGTGGTCATGAGAAGAATCCCCATTTCCTGCTGCCTTTCAAATGAGGTCCCCAGCCCTGGTAAAAGCTAATGCTGGTGTGCAGGGCTCCTCCAGACTCAGAGGAAAGCTGGTGCCCCCCAGGGGAGGGAAAGCAGGGAAGCGGCAGGGAGCTGGAGCGAAGCCACTGCTGGGAAGCATGCATCTCTCTGATTAATGCTCTCAGGCTGCCTGTTGACAAAAGCAGCAAGAGGATTTGTAATGCCTAAGCTTATCATCATCACGCTCTGAGAAAATCCTTCTCCAAGAAGCAGTGTAAATAAGTAAAGTTTTACAAGTTAGTGGACTCTTTTGAGCAGCCCTTGTAAATTAATTACATTGAAGTAAATGTGCAAAGACTTTCCTGACTTTCTAAAAGATATCTAATAAGGCCCAGGTTTACTAAAGTGCCCAAGGGAGCAGATCCCCAAACCTTTTTGTAATTTGTTGAGACACAAATGATAGTTAAATTCTAGTGGTTTATTCAAGAACCTGAGTATGAGGACAGGAGAACCATCAGTAAGTCTTCCCTACAGATGCAGCCAGGTGCCAGTCCTTCCATTCCTACTATCTGCAGTCCTACAGGAAAGGGTGTGGGGGAAGGAGGTCTCTCCTTCTTTCACGTGAATCCAGTGAAAACCATCCTTGGAGCACCTTTCAGAGCCAAAGTGAAGAGCCCAAGGGGTATCTTTATGTACCACTATTCCTGCCTGAGGACTTCATATCTCACATCCTTCCATCCTGAGCAAACATGTTTAATAGCTTTGTCCCTGTAGCTAAAACATGAAAAAATACTTTGTTTCCATTTCTCTTGCACTTTTTGCTTTGCTTTCTCCCATTCCAGATGTTAACAGCTTGGTTTCCCTGAGAGGATGGGATTGGGTGAATAATGCAGAGTGAATATACTTTTTTTATTTCTTTGAATGAACTTTGTCTTTCTTTGTTCACGGACACTGACAGCAGCTCCTGCTACTGCATCGACTGTTTGAATCTATTAGGTCACCCACTTTAATAGCTGCTAATACTCATAAGTCCCCAGTCATGTTGATCAGAGCTTGCCTACCCATACAATTGTGCTGGTGTAATATGCATTTAGTTGAAGTCACTCCCGACTTCATTTGTACTCTACAGGATTGAGAAAAGCTTATGATGGTCCAAGTTAAGTCTGTAAGGAAATTATGAATTAAAAAGCGGATGTAAAACACTCTACTGCATCGACTGTTTGAAGAGATTGTGATCAATCCTCAGGAGAGGATTGTGATGCTTTAACTAAACCAGGGTAAGGCTGCCAGTGAGAAAGGCCTCAGGCAATGAAGGGGTGCCTTCCCTCAGGTTCAGCCATGCCAGTGGAAGAGCAGATGTACCTCAGTATCCTTTCCCTGCCTCTGCAGGGATGGAGCTCGCACAGCACTCCTGGGAAACCAGTGCACAGGAACTGCCAAATCCAAGCTATGGATTCAGCACATTACTTTAAGCCATGAGAATGGTTGATGTGAGCTAAGCTTGAGGATTGTGCACAACTTGGATAAGGGAGGGAAACTTGAACAGCTTCCCTGGCAGATTGTGCAGGGCTGGCAACTTCCAGCAGGGCAGCAGTGAGCTGGGACAGCCATCCTTTCAGCACCATGGGGCCTTTGTGTGCTTGTGTTAAAATTACTTAAACTGGCCATCCCTTTCTAAGTTGAGGGCAGTTTTGGTCAGTGAAATACATGTGATTTGTGGAAAAAAATACCAGAGCAGCCCTTGCATGTGCACCTCTCTCAGCATGAGACAGCCCCAGCTCAGGCAGTGGCCTGATATGTGGCAGAGACCCGGGCAGAAGTGGATTCCCACCTCATGCAGCATGATCAGCACCATGCAAATACACACCCCCTCTCCACACAGGGCTATGAGGCTGCTTCCCATGCTCACAGCTCCTCTAGCTCTCCCAAAAAGGAAATGGATGCTAGGACCCATGGAGCAGTGATACCTACTGGGTTCTAGTCTCCTATAAATTCACTGAAAACTCACCACCCAGAGGGCAGGCAGGCCTGCCGTTACCACAGATAGCAAGCATTTTGTGCAGCCTGGTGACACTCAGCCCAGCAATCTCTAGGACTCCAGACTATGATCTCTTGAAGGTAGTACAGCAAAGGGAAAATGAATGGATGTGGGGTCAGGATTGATATCTGAGCCATGCTTCCCATAGCCCCCAAATCCCATTCCCTTTGCCCTCTTACATCTTGGATATGTGCAGAAAGCTTCACATCAAGCCCAAAGTGAGAGAGAAGGGCTTGTTTCCAAAAACCAAGTCTTCCACAGCACAATGGAACATCCCTCTTTTCCCTGACCATGAGAAAGAATAAGCAATGCTGTGTCCTTTTGGAGAGTATGGAGTAGGATGGGGATGAGGGACACAATGCACAGGACTATGGCACTGTTCTCTCAGGATCAGCTGAGCTTTGGTGGACACACAAAAACCACGATGCATCGATTGCTGCAGATCAGAGGGGCTGTCACTAGCCAACAATAGCCCAGCATTCTTTTGCACAAACAGCTATAATGGGCAAGAAACTGTGACTTGCTGCCTCCTATAACCTCCTGGCCTGGGTAACCCTATGCCTAGACCAACCCCTGAGCTTGGAACTTGCTGGCACAGTGCAAAGAACCTGACAGTGCCATCACAGCTACCAAAACATCTGCTGCAGGCAAGCCTTTGTCCCTTAAGGAGTGGCATGGCCCTCAGAAAACCATCCTTTTTCCTCCTCTCTGTTCTCCTCTCCAAGTCCCTGGTTTCTTCTCTGCTTCTTGGTGCAGCACAGCTCATGATCCACTCCCCAGAGGAGTCACAGAGGAGCATTCCTGCACTGAGCCCAGCACAGAAATTGGGAGTGAGATCTCCAACACTGCAATAGGATGTGCGATCTGTGTGTTCAAAACAGGAGAAAAATATTGCTTTTATCCTACCAGAAACCAAACTAACTTCTGAGCTTCTCAAGCTAGAGATACCATGCCATGGCAAGGTCTAGTTCTTAATATTTAGATATAAGTAACATGCCCTTTGGCAAGTAAGTGCCTGTCTGGTAGAACAAAGAAATGTTTTTGCAATCAACAAGCAGAGGTGAAATTTTACTTGCATGCATCCCCAAGACAGCACAAAAAATGCTCCTGAACTTTGGGCCATATTTAAGTGTTAAAGCCAGCTCTCTGCAAGTGCAATTCTATTCCAGGTTCGTGGTATCTGCAGACTTACAAACTGATGTGCCACAGGAGACCACAAAGGAGAAGACGTTCATATGAGGGAAATATACACTCACAAGGCATCCACATTGTGCAGCTGCACTGTGTATTATTCGACTGGCTTCTCATTTTATTAAATCAGATCACTTCAGAAAGGAAAGAGCTCAGATGTGATGGTCTAATGAAACATCAAAATATGAAGGTTGCTTGCTTTAAGGAAAAAAAAGCATGAAAGCTGCTGATAAATCCCACAAAATTGATTGGTATATGAAAACATTCAAGTAAATAGATATAAAGGTAAAGGAAATTATGAAAAACAGCTGCTAAGGTGTTCATAGATAGAATAAAAGAAGATAAAGAAGCAATTCAGTAGTGCTTGTCTCCTCCATGAGGAGCTCAACAAAGCCCCAGAACTCCTCACAGCCTTAGGCTTCAGGTAACCAGGACCCTAAACTAATCCAAATCCCAGGGCTGTCCTAGTTCTCATGAAAGCCCAGCCATGCCATTTGCTGCTGGTTAGACCCCCTGCTTGGCTTATTTGAGGAACAGGTCCTTGCTGTCCTTTTGCTGGATCTTGGTGTAAGGCAACTGTGGCAAGAGCAGGTGACACAGGTCAGCCTCTTCTGCCCACAGCCATCCACTCCCCCACAGCCCCTGCCAGGAAAGCAAATCAAATTTATCCAGGAAAGTGAGGCACCATGCTTCCCCAGTTTTCATGTGTCTTGGTTTGAAAGACAGGTATCTGCTAAAAGGGACAAGAGCCTCCTTCTTTTTTTTTTTTTGAGAGTATACACCCCCCCCCCTCTTTTTTTTTTTTTGAGAGTATACACCCCCCCCCCTCTTTTTTTTTTTTTGAGAGTATACACCCCCCCCCCTCTTTTTTTTTTTTTGAGAGTATACACCCCCCCCCCTCTTTTTTTTTTTTTGAAAGGAGAGTATAAACCCCCCCCCTTCTTTTCTTCACTTTACTATGATTTTTGGAATTAAAGAGTTCTCAGGCGGAGATATGGGGGTAGAAATAACAGTTCTTTACTGATTTTTATTTTTTTATATATATAAAACAAGAGAAACAAAAACACAACAATAACTGCAAGATCAACAGCAACAGAGCAGAAAACTCAGTAAACAGTTCTGGTTGTGGAGACCTTTCCTTTGTGGTGCAATTACCAGTCTGATGTTCTCAGTGAGCAGGGAGGAGAAGCGGTGATCCCACGTGGCTGGAGGGGCGCTGCGGGGAAGATGGCATCTGTGTCCCAAAAGGGGAAAGGGCAGAGGGGAGAAGCTGCTCACAGGTCCCGGGGCAGGGTCAGTCCTGATGCTCCAAAAGGATGTGCTGAAGTGGGTAGGAGATGCTGGAGAGTGTCTGACCAGGGAAGTTTCGGGGATCCCACAGCCAGGGAAGGCAGCTCCCACCTCAGCGTGGCAGAGCGGAGTTTCTAGCGACCGTCCTGCTCCGAGTCAGACGAGCAAGAGAGTGAGCCAGAGCACAAGCCCCTCACCTCAGCTCTTCTTTTCCGGTGTTGCCCCTCTCCTCCCCCCTTCGAGAGAAAACTGTTAACTGAGCTTATGGGTGTAGACCCAAATACTTAGCATCACAATGGGAAAAATTCCACAGAAAGAAAAAGGGAAAATTCAGCCCTCAACATCATGCTACCAGCTGGTCTAATTTCTCTTGACATTTCTTCAGTAACATCAACTGCAATGTGTCAGGATTAATTAAGCCAAGCAGTGGGCAAGTCTCAAAGGAGAACACACATCTGCTGTGACCTACCACCACCTAAAAGCCAAGGAGTCTTTCCTGCCATGGGGATGGATGGAAAAAGGGAGGAGGAAGCAGGAATGGTGAGGTATCGTCCAGTGGAAGAAGCACAGTGAGCAGCCTTGGACTGCCAGGGTTCAGATGCACAGCTGCAGCATTCCAGTTCAGAGCAAGCACCTTGGGCCTTTGTATTTAATCATTCAGATAGACCCCAGCAGATTCTGCAAGGTGTGCATCAGAGGTCTGGCATGCAATTAAGGCTACTTCTCCCCAAATCTGAACATAGGGCAGAGTTTGTTTGAAGATTGCCAGTGAGAGGGTCAGAGATCAGTGTGTGTCTGTGGTCTGGAGACAGGGCTGTGCAGCTGCGGGTTAGGGCATTAGCCCTTTGGAGCAGTGGAAATAAGACACACAGCTACATGGTCCCTCTCGAGATAGCAAAGAGACAACTTTATTGAACGCATGATTCGTATTATAGCATCTTCTGCAGAGCTAAGACAAGACAGTAGCTCATTGGATAATTGAGAAAATGCCAGTGGGACAGCACTTCAGGATGAGTCCCACGGTTGGTACCAGGTGTTAATCTTAATGTTATTAATTCCATTCTATTTTGACCAAGTTATCATCCTGGGAGAAAATCTCCCTACTGAAGCTGAATAAACTATCAGCTTTGGAACGGATCTGTGAGAGAACCAGGAGAAACTCCAGCCTGGGAATGATTTTCCTGGCTGAAATTTTCCTAGGCCTCTAACAGTGTGTCCACAGGGCTGACCTTCCATTCACAGCCCAAACCAACACATCTGGTAACAACAACACAAAACATTAAGTGCACAGCAGCTGCTTTTCATGCAGTCACCTCTCCCTTCCTGGCTGTGGCCAGGAGAGGGGTTTGTACCAGAACATGTGCAGCAGTAAAGGATGTTCCTACTTCTGGGTAGGTGCAATAGCAGAGCAGTGGCACAATATGCAGCCATTTCCCTGGGAGCCCTTTTCCAGCTGGAAAGGCGAGACATGGATCAGCCTCTCATCTTAGTGGGTCTCAGTGGCAGTCATCTTGGTCACTAACAAGAGAAGATGACACTTGGAAATGCTGAGATATTCTCACTTCTCCTTCTTTTTAGTTGCTTCTTTCAGTTCCAGCCTGCTGCCACACCTTTCATGCTTCCAGTAGTCAGATGAGGAGCCATAGCTAGTTTCCTCTGTGCTTTCAGCATTAATTCACACAAGCTGAGCTTGTCATTTTCATCAAGTAGTGGGTGGCTCAGTAATAAGAGACATTCCCACAATTATCATAATGTTTTCAGGAAGGAAAGGTATATTTTAGTTATAAAAAGAAGCTGTCTCGGTAACTGGCACTACACGTAAGGTAGAGATGTCATAACATCCTGTACAGACATAATTACCTAAATACTAGTGTTGGTTGATTATCAAAAATCCTTGAATCAGCCTTCTGCTTGACTCAATCTGCGTGATGGTGTTGTATGTCAGTGTCTGGATAACTGCAGAAATACTGCACTGAATGTCTTCTAATTTTAGCAAAGATTTACATTTGTCTAAAAGACTTTAACGACAGTATATTTATTATCATGCTCTTAAAATTAATCTTCTCATCAGAGACCACCAAGAGAGATTGCTGCATAACCAAGAAGGCCAACTACAGATAGAATAATGAAGAATGCATTGCACAACCTTCAGTTAAAATTGTTTATTAATAACTTTTGAGAAAATCTACTGGGAGAAAAACAGGACTGAAACACAATTCATGCACAGAAAAAAAGTGTTATATAAGCACTGCACCATTGAGCCCACTTTACTAGGTAGTAATACCAGAACAACAATCTCTAAGCTGTGTTGTACAGATGTTACAATGCAGGGTGTTAAAGGGTTTGACCTTATTTGATATACTCTGCACTCTTCAAGTGCTAAGACAAAGTCTCAGATGAGATACTCAGCCATATTTCTGCTTCTTTTCTATCAAAATAAGGATAACTATTTGGCAGAAGATACACCAATCAAGCCAGGCTGGGTACAGAAAAGGATGGGTTCTTTTCTATACATGCTGTTCTTGCAAACTTCCAATGCTGTGGATTGTCTCTCTGACACACTCTTGATGTACATTGCCCTATACATAATGAATATAGATATTATAATGGTGTATACAATCCATTCCAGTAAATGTCTCATGCTCAGACATCTCTAGATATACCTGGACCTCAAAATTCAAGCCTGGCTTCAAATCTAAGTCCCTCCTTGCCCCGCCACTGATGAAGAGCTCCATGTCTGTCAGGGTTCATAATGAAGAGGCACTACATCTCCAGAGACATGGCCTGCAATTCTCAAGGTCACTGTCTGTCCTTAGGCATACTCCATCTGCATCCACACTGCACAGCTTACTGCACTTTAAGCCTGTCCACATGCTAAGTGGTTTTCTAATACCAGTCATAATTTTGCATCCAGTTGGCGTGCGGAAGGCTATATTAAGCCCAGACGATTAATGGTGTCTTTGCTGAGAAGCAAGAAAATAGTCTCTGTGCTATTATACTTTGTCAGCTTTCCCAAACACTTCAGGCAACTAATTCTGAGGACTTTTTGACGGAATTGACATAAAATACATCCTTCCCCTCCAGTTGCTTTTTAGATGTTTTAGGTTAATTTTATACTGCAATCTCAGAGGTCATTGGCAAGAGCATGTTCTGCTACCCACCAGGGACTTGAGGAAATTTATGAAGACAGTCAGGTCTTTAATTTCTTCTGGTCATCCTTGGTGGGTTTACATGCCAGCATAAAGTGTATGAACATCAAATTGCTCTTTGTCATGAGAAGCTCCCTGGATCTGTCCACAGGGAGCTGTTTTGGAGCACATATAGTGGTCATTGCCTTCAATACGCACAGGAATAAAATGTGGTCATCAATAGACGTGAAACTGGAGAGAGGCCACCTGGAAAGAACTAAGAAAACTCTAGGAAATGCATCAGAGCCAAGTCAGGAGAAGTCATTTATAAGATAGACATGGTGGATGTCCTGGTTTGAAAAGAGAGGTGTGTGCTAGGGAAGAGCAGGGCCTTCCCTGGAAATGGAGCTAATAAACCCCTCCCTCTGAATTAGTATAGTTTTGGAATTAAGGGGCTCTCAGGCAAAGATATGGGGATAGGAATAACAGTCCTTTACTAGTATATATACATATATACATATATATATATATATAAAACAAGGCAAACAACAACAACTACGAAATAAACAACAAACAGAACAGGAAGCCAGTAACAGTTGTGGACACCTTTCCCCTCTGGAGCAGTTACCGTCCCAGCTGGCAGAGAGTGCCAGCCGGCTCCCGGTGCCAGGGACAGTGCGGTGATCCCGCGTGGCTGCAGGAGTGCTGGGGGGTGATGGCGGCTGTGTCGGGGACGTGAAGGATGGAGGAGAGACTCGGCTCACGGATCCTCGGAGTGTCGGTCCCGATGCTCCAACAGGATGCTTGGAGATGGCCGGCTGAAGCAGGAGAGCGTCCTAGCAGGGGCACGGTGTCCAACATCAGAAGAGGCAGCTCCCGGGTTGGGATGGCGGGGGTGGGGGTAGCAGCACCGGCCGTCCTCCTCCGACTCCAAGAGCGAGCCAGCGAGCAAGTGCCTCCCCCTCCTTTACCTGCTTCTGATCTCACGGTGTTCCCCCCCTTTCCCCACCCCCTGCTGCGAGAGAAACTCCGAAAAAAAAAAGAAACTGAGTCTCCCCCTCCCCCTGTCAGTAGACATCAGTGCTTGGGCCTAGCCATGAATACTTCTTTACCATGTCAATGGGAAAAAATTCCAGAGAGGAAAAGAAGAAACCAACCTCCAACAGTGGGCAAAAGGTTTCAGAGCAAGACATTTATATATACATTTATACATTCTTGATTTCTGGGACTGAATGTTTTGTGAAAATACCCTTCAGAAATTCCAACTCAAGACTCAGTTAACAAATATTTTCTACACCCTTACAGTGTGAAATAAGGTGGAAGGACTAGTCTTAAACATTAAACTGACATTATTCCCAGGCAATTGGAGATTATTCTTTGGCAACCACCTTTTCCAGCTGCTTGCTTTTGTTATTGACTGACATGGTACACACCAAGGTGAGGTTTGCAGCTCAAGAGTGAGAACTCTGTGTACTTGCAGCCAGTGTGAGATGTGGCTGTCTGGACTGTGGGTACCTGCATGTGAACTTGGGACCAAATGGCTGCTTACAGTCAACAGAAAAGGAGTCAGTGCACGCTGCAGACTCTGGAGAGCCAGTCAACCCATCAGCTGTGTCTACTATGCCTAACAAGAGCAGCACAACTCTCCAATGCACCACCTGCATTGACTGGATTTCTGCTGATCTCTGCAGTGTCAGAGCTTTTCACATACCTGCACTTAAGCAATGCAGTTTGGAGGTAAATCTTGCTGTCAGTAAGAAGTTTTGGAAATTCACTCACTGCCAGATTCTAAGGTGAAACATACTTCAGTCACTACATATCCAGTTAGCCTTGCTTTATTGTTGTGTTCTGCTTTTCTTGTAGCTTGCTCTAGCATTAGGTATCTGCCTTCAAAGTATCAATTGCAAACACAACATGCCCTGATATCAAAATGTAGGTTATTCTTTTGCAGACTCAGATTGCTTTATAACGTCATAATCAGTGAGACTTTAATTTCTCTGACTCATGTCATCCAGATAATGGGGCTTCAGCAATTTTGAACAAAAACCAATCTGAGGGCAATCAATCAGACCATTGATTTCTGTGCACAAAATGAGATGTTGCTCAATTGCAACATTTTGACATCCACTAAGTAGGAGATGCAGTGGGATGGAAGTGCAAACTGAATGTTTAAACTCCTCACTGTTCTCAGCGTGTCTCAGCAGCATTTCTCCTGTCCACAGAGTTGCCATTTCTTAACCAATAAGCACTTTCTCTATGGACACTGCATTTTGCTGGCTGCCTTCCCACGAGATCTGTGAATAGGTAGTTCCAATGGTGCAAGCTCCCCACTTGGAACAGAGAGGGTGCTGATGAAATCTGCTTTCAAATCACTTCAATCCCTCTTGTATCAAATGACATTTGGGAGACAGAAGACCTTCTGTTACATCAGACAGAACAAAGTTACCTGTTTTACTGTGGTTTACGATGTCAGTGCAGTCATGTGCAGAACACAACCAACAAATCCAGTGCTGTTGTGCGCACTCATTTCAACAGGAATACTAAAATCTGTGTTAGTTCCTTGGCACATGACCTTCAAAAAGGCCAGTGAATAGGGGATTTAAATCTCATCCCTCTGCATCTGCTCCAAAGTTCTGGGTTTTTGTTATGGAGAGATCTAGCAGCATACTTTCTACAGCATCCAAATGACTAAATTTTCCAGTACTAGACAACGTAATCTCTGATTAGGCTGAGTTGCCCTTGTAGAAAACAAGAAAAGAGCAGTAAATATATTATTCTCTTGCTATCCAAGATGTCCTAACATCAGAAGTGATCATGTACTCAGTTTTTCTCATTCGTGACACATTTTGAACTGGCAAAGAAGTCCAGGGACCCATCTCCACTCTTGCTGGATTGCAGGGCCAACTTCTCAGCTCAAGAGCTTAATGGTGGGAACTCCTGGGGGATGAGGTATTTCATGCCTGAAGACTATTGCCTTCACCGGTCTCATAAATTACACAATAGGAACTTCAATATGATAGACTGCATTTTTTTTTTCAGGCAGAAAATTACACACAGTTCCATGATTTATACAAATGCAGAGTAGCCATTTGCCTTGTAAGACAGATGAACATTGTGGAGATCTTTTCTCACATGCTTTTGAAAAGCTGAAAGGCAATCTACTACCCAATTGATAGTAAGGCTTTGGCAAAGAAAGAGGAAAGAGTCTGTCCTCCATATCCTGACTGGAGAGGGCAGTATACTGACAAGGTGGATAATGACAATGAAACACTGGAATGGTTGCTCAGTTGGGGTGGTGTAGAGCCTCTACTACACAGATGCTTTGGGAAGTGGTATTACATCTGTCAGGAAGGACACTAGTGAAGCTGTTGCTGTCTTTTGAAGGAGAATTGATTAGCATAACTTCTCAAAATCTATGAAGGCCTACAGTTCAGTAAAAGCTACACTATCTGGTCAGGATCAAGGCCCCACAGGCAGGCATTGTTAAGCCAGGCTAGACAAGATGGTTGACACATTGGTGTGAGGCCCTCAACCCACTGCACTGACTTCTGCATTTGAAAACATCTGCTGAAGACAACAGGAATTCAGATATGAAGATAAGCAGGACTTGTCCTTGATATTCAAACAGCAAGAAGCTCCTAGGGTATGGGCAGAAAAGACCACTCTGTCTCATATAAAGACATTGTAAAACCCTTCACTTGAGTTGCTTGATGCAAAATATCTCTGCTCACTCATGCTGGAGCAGCTAAATTAAGTTTGTTACTTTCTATAAATCCTTCCTGTTATCTGTGGGTTGCCTTTTACTTATGGCCATTGTCCCTTTTGTTGCTACCAAGGAAAGAAACATAGCAGAGAGCTTTTGTTTAATGAGTCATCATATTTAAACATCATTTGTCTCAGTTGTTTTCCTTTTCTCATCTACCTTTGCTCATTAAACTCCACCCTGCTTGGCTGTTAACAGCATAATAATGGGGAGCAATAGCATCATGAGATTCCTTGTACCAGCATGATGCTGCTACCCCTGCTGCTTTCCCCCTATTCACCAGCTCTGATGGGGCTGTGCTTGCCTAGCATTACAGCCAGGGTAGCAGCAGCTTCAGAGCCAGCTTATTCTGAAAGCTGAACAGCTGGAACTGTATGTACTTCCCCATATGGAGCAAGGTTTCAGATGGATTTTCTTTTCTTGATGCTGCCTGTGACATTCACCTTGTCCTTCTGCACGTCTGTCGCAGCCAGTTGCCAGCCCCTTGCCTCTGCAGAGGGCGTGGGGCAAGGGAAAGGGCCATCAGCCTGCTCTGTACAGATGGCATGTCAGCTGTTGCAACATTCACTGGGGACAGGGACAAAAAAAGTGAGGTAGAGGAGTGGCATTTGTGCCCCTCTGCAAAGACGCTGCAAGAGATTCTCCAGCATAAAGGTCCTCCTGTACTTCTTTCCCTATCCAGGAACTTCAGCAATCCCAGGCAACCTAAGCCAAGCAACCAGGGGAAGCAGCAGCCTCACTAACAGAGCTTGCCTTAGGGCTTTGGGATAAGGGAGCTACTCGCTCCAGTCATTCCATGACTGCAGAGATCTTAGCCAGAGCTAGAGTGAGCAAAGACAAATGTCATTTCCACAAGCTCTAGTTTTCATATGCATGCCGAAATATGAGCCAAAAAAATTCCCCTTGCATCCCTGACCCTCTTGCTTAGTCAGTTTTGGGGAGGAAAGATACACCTATTGACTCTTACCATGGCTCATTTTTAGCATGAAGAACTATAATGAAACTCAGACTCAGAGTCTGTTATCTACCTCTGTGGCTTACACTGCCATCTCTTCTCAGCTGTCCAGCACAGGAACATTCAGATCCTGATGGACAGCACTTCGCCCCTGTGAGGGCAGTGCTGGGATCAGTAGCCTGCAGTACCTGTTGCTTGTCGTGTTACCTGCATCACACATGATGAGTTTAGCCTACAGCTCACAGCAGCCAAGTCCAGTAACCAGTGGTGGGAGATGACAACTGTGGAGCTGTCACTCTTCTGGCTCATGGGCAAACAGCTGAGTCTGGAATAGCCATCAGTGGGACAGTGACCCACAATGCTAACACAGGTCTTGTTAACCCTGTCAGGAAGACATGTCCTCAAAGAAAGTGGCCATGTCCTTCCATGTGCACCAGCATTAGCTGGTTCTGTTATGTTTCTCACCTATACCAGACAGACTGAGGGTTTGCGTGGGATCTCATCAGAGGATAAATCAAAGACCCAAAGTTCATTTAAACAGGGAAGATTGAACACAAGGAAGACATTTCTAAGAACATATTGTAGGATCAAATCCCTGCAGAGATGGTCAAATTTGAATATTCTTCCCAGACCATTAGAAATACTCAGTAGACACTCTAACCTCCCACCAGTGGGAAAGTTAACATCAACGTCAAATAAAGTCACATGCCAGTTCTCCAATTGTTCAGCTTTCCTGTGAGCTGAAGGCAGCCAAGACAGAAAATACTCACATATTTGGATGTGCATATTCCCATTCTATACTATGCCACTGTGTGCAAGCAACTCTGCCTTGACCCCTGGGTAACCCTGAGCCCCTTTTCTTGGGCTGCATTGGCCATTACAAGTACCATGGTCACGAGAATAAAATATACCTATGGCAGAATGAGAAACCAAGAGGCGGAACTTTTCTAATGGGTGGCAATTGTGCTTCTTTGTCAGTACCCAAACCACGCTACATATACATGCACACACGGAGCTGGGCCCATCTTTCTCAATTAGGCTGTGGCTACTTTCTGCAGACAGCTCAGCCTCAGCAAGTCAGAGCTGAACATCTACTTCTCCAAGGCTTAACCCAGTGAGCACTGTGAGTGAGGCTCAACCTCTTTCATTGTACAACACCACTGCAGTCTTACAGAGGAGCAGAAGAGTTGCAACTCCTCCATACTCACTCGATGTTCCTGATATTCATCTCTCCTTTTTTCACCCACCCAGGTTGGAAAAAACTCTTCCAGCCTTGTTACTTATTCCGTGTATTTTCCTTCTCAGGAAAAAATGGCACTTTCATAAGAGTATATCCAACACACTGGCACAGCACAGCTAATTCCTCTTTTATGAAGGGCTTGATCCAGAGCCAGTGAAGTTTCTCCTGCTCCTCTTTGATTCTTGTTGTCCAGACCCAACTTATTCTTTTCAAGCTAAGCTCTTTATTCAACAATATCCTCTAGATTTTAAAAGGGAAATTTTACCAGTATAAACTAGGTTATGAGATTAAAAACTAAGTAGTTTTACTGGTGAATATATGGATAGAAACTCCTTTGCCCCTTTGTTTTAGTGATGTTTTGGAAGAGGCTTAAATTAAACCAAAAAGTAATTTATTCTAAAATGCCTGCAGAAGACATAAACCAATAGTGCCTTAATTATGCCTGTATGCTCATTTTGATTGCTTTAATATTTCTAATTACAGTGTTAACACTTCTCCCATTTGAGAAGCAGGGAAGACAATTTGGCTCAACCAAGGAAGCTGGAGCATGGGTTATGGGAGATGTACATCATCTTCCAGAATGGCTTGCTCCTGTCAGCTTGGAAAGAAAGGATGCTCTCATTGGCATTCTGTTATTTCAGCTTGTTCTTCCGCTGAGGCACTGATGGGGCAGCATTTTCAATGACAATGCGGTGCCAATGAAAATGCTGCTATTACCACTTTTGGCAAGAAAATTTTGTGGACATATGCAGAATCATTGAAAACAAAGTTGAAAGAAACTGCAAAGAATGATCTGTGCTTTCCTTGTGGAAGAAGACAAGATTCAGCGTGTTCATCCAAACTACTCTACAGGCAGAAGCCTCAAGCCATTTATTCCTGTGCTTAATTACTGTACCATTAGTAAAGGCTTCTTAATGTCTAACGAGATCTTCCTTCTGTTTAAGCCAATTACATATTGTCCTATCCCCCTGGAGACACAGGACTGATTATTACTTCAAAGCATGTTAAAGCCAATACAAATTTAACAGATAAGGCTGGATTGTGAATGAGGTATCTCAAGACTGATAGTTACATACATTTGGATGAAAGCCATGGCCTGGACAATTTTTAAGGGGTGTCCAAAAACAATATGAGTGCCAAAAAACTTCACTACAGAAAATTTTAATCCAATTTGTTTAGATGGAAGAAAAGGATGGGGGCTTTTAACTATTGCCTGCAAAAACATGCTTCTCTTACATCCAGAAGAATGTTAATTCAGATCCCTTAATAACATAATCTGAACTATAATTTAATTGGTAAGCAATAGATGATATTCATATCTTAGTAAATTTAATCAATGTATTGAATGCAGGAAGGGCTTCTAGTCTCTCAGCTCTGAGATTGCAGCGCCAAGGTTGCAGTTGCCAAAGTGCTCATGGTCAGACAAGATTTCTGTCACCATGTTATTCACTGCCGAGACAAGACAGCCCATCCAGAACAGCAAAAAGGGCAAGAAAAAGAAAAAAACCCACAGAAGTCAGTAGAGTAATGTTTCAGATAAGTCTATCACTCACTTTGTAATCAGTTCCACCCTATTTTTAGTCTCAGATTTAGTCCCTGTGTGTGCTCAAGGCCAAAAACAAACCTTTTTATCTCCCTCTGAAAACACTAAACCTTTAAAGGTAAGTGAGCCAACTCCTCTGAAGTCAGAACTCCTTTCCTGGTTCATTCTCTAATGCCCTCTCTGACCACATCCCAAGAAAGTTGCCAGTATCCATCCTGCCCCCTTCCACCCGTCATCCTAGATCACCTGTTTGCAGCATCTGGCTACCCATGCTCCCAGGAGAGCACATCTGGTCTGGTTTCTATAGGCACCGAGACTGCTCCAGGTCTTCCAGAAACAGTAGTCATTCAGAGCCAGGTGGAGCATGCACTTCTCCAATCCCTGCAGATTAGCACATTCATGAAAGTTAAGGTGAATTACCAAAGATGTGAAATGAGTGCCTATGAAAGCATGTTAAGCCCTGCATGGATATTTGGAGGCAAAGTGACCATTGCTTTGCTTTGCTCTTGTTTAGTTGTCACCATAGTGAACTTGTGGCCATTTTCCTTCTGTACCAGAGCCCCCACACAGAGTTTAAGTGCACTTCAACTTCTGCACATTACCTCACACCTCACACTAACTTGTCTTAACTCCCCATGTAAACAAGCCCTCAGAGGAGTGTTTTTGTCCTCTCTCATGTGATGGTTCACTTTGTCACAAAGTGAAATGCATTGGAGAAAACCATTTGCAGTGAATTTTCCCTCAGTTGTGCCTGCAGTGACATCTTTGTTGTGAATTGCTGCAAAACTTTTCCCTCTGCCAAAGCTTATGTGTTTTTTTGTTTTTCTTTTTTTTTTCTTTTTCACACACCTATATTGGAACAGCTTATAATTAGTAAAGCAGCATCCCTCTACCAGGCAGAGAGGGAACTGCTGACCTGGTCTACAGGTGAGATGCAGAGATGATCTAGGCAGATTAACTGCTGGGCTAAGGATCACACAGGCTGTCTACATCTGAGCACAGAAATCATCTAAACCCAGACCTCTTCTGTCCCTGGAAACATCTTTTCTCCTCCTCTCAGTGGATTTTTCCTTATTAGAAATAGACAACGAGCTTCTTCAAACCTCAGGATCATGCCAGTTTTGTGGGAAAGGAAAAAAAAATAAAAATTACTGCCATCTGCATGACTACCATCAAGGGACAAATCTTTCCCTCTCCTCCTGGAGTATTCCATCCTCCCTTCTTACTTAAGAGCAGTAGGAGACCTTCACATTAAGATACTGAACTCGTCACAGTTGGAATAGACAAAGTGAACAGGGAGGTGATGGAGGCTGAGACAATGTATTTTTAGTCATTTTGATGAATTATGGAGATGTGAAGCTGATAATTTATTGAAGAAGGGAAATGGGGGACTCTATGTAAATGTTTTCAGATGAATAATTAATGTGCCTCTCTAGCATCAGGGGGTCTTTAATTAAAGCCTCTGTTAAACAAGGATAGGCCTGGCTCCTTGCAGCAGCTAATTGCACCTTTCCCATGTACAGCTACGATTCAGAGACAAAGTATCATTTGCATCAAAAAAGAAGGACAGATCCTACTAGAGTGAGTGGTGGGAGACTGTAGAGGCCAGCTCAGTGACCCCAGGCTTAGGTGGTCTGCATCATATTTTAAAATAGCTTGGCATACAGGCCAAATAAGAGTGTGTGGGAAAGAGAGGATGAAGAGGGTACTCTGGCCACAAGGCTTTGAGGAATGCAGAAAGTCCCTCACAACCATCTGTGGATTACAGCCTCTTCAAGAGGGACCTACTGATAGGGTTATCCAGGGTCACTGGATAACTGTCACCTATCACTGGATTGCTGTCACTGATACATTTGCCTTCCAAAATCCTGTTCCATACCATGGCCTGCCTCCCTGTTCCAATGCCAAGAATAGGTTCACAGCAGAGGGGAGCACAGCAATGAGGTAGTGTTCCAGGATGAAGCAAAAAGACAAACTGGAGTCTTCCCAGTACTCAGCTGCTGTCCTTGTGCCCAGCATCCTCCACAGACACCACTCCCTCATCTGAATTTCATGTCTGGACCCTTCCTTCCTTCAGGGCTTTCACAGGTGATGGAGACAGGATTGGATGAAGGTTCACTGTAGACTTCAGCCAGAACACAGCATCCCCTCCCTCTCATGCCTTGTGATGATGAGACCAAATTTAAGCCTTCTGCCTTACAAGGACTGGGCCTCCCAGAAGGTTTGTGAATAATTTCCAAGAGAACGTATAAAACCATAATAGATTCAGGAACTAGAATGGGACAATAAAGGTATGACAAAACCTGTCTGAGTTAATACCACTGAGGAGCTTCTAATATAATCGCAAATTTGACTTATTTAAATGCCACAAGAACAGCAGGTAAATTTCCCAATAGGGAACACAGTCTTGTTTTTCTTGAGAATGTTATCTAAACTAGACACAGATTAACTAGTTTTGACACCTTGGCAAAGAAACTTTATCCTACGTTTTTCATTCATCTTTATCTCCAGTAACATTCCTGGTAACGTTACAAATGAGGGAACAAGAGTCAGCTGAAACTTTATTTTTAACAGAAAGGTTTAAATCTAAGGTAGGCTAAACAGGTTCCCAAAGCAAATACTTCCAAACACAGAAGCTAATAACATGTCTCTTTCCTGCATTGCTGAAGACTGGACTGAAAGAGACCTCGAGGGGCTACCTAGTCCGTGCCAGTCATCTATGAAAGAGGTTTGCTTATCCTGTTGCCCCCCACTTTCTGAAGCCATACTTGAGGCACTCCCTTTTGGCAAACTTTGAGTAGAAAGACAATTCAGAGAACACCCCTTCCAGAAAGGTCTCGCTGATTTCTGCAAACATCTTGGCTTTCAGGAAAGCCCCGCATCTTCGATATTGAGAGCACGTGGTTTTTGTTTGCCCACACCAATGCTCTTGACAGGCCTGACATGCCTGCGAGCTCAGCGAAGGTTTACTGCTGCGCTTTGCGGAGGCGAGCGCTGCCAGAAGGTCTCAGAGGCTGCCGCACGCCGAGGCCCGGCGAGCAGCTACGAGGCTCTGCTGCTCTCTGCTGGGAAATGTGGGCAGAGCCCAAGCTGCAGGAAATGCTGGGGGAAAAGCTGCATTTGCCAGCACACACTCAGAGCCACCTGTACCAGCGCAGACATGTGGGTATAGTCTCCTCTTCATCATCGCTGCCAGAAGGACACCCACATCAACGTTTGCTGGTACAGGAGCAGTCTGGATGCAAATCAGCAGCCCCAGCCACCTCTCTTCCCCTTGCAGCCCAGCCCGCTACCTCATACAGGAGCTGGCTTTCTCCACTCTCTTGCACTAACACCTGTTCTCCTCCCAGCCTGTTTTCTTCTCAAAAACCCTCTGGATCGAGAGCAGAACAATTAACCCACCACTGAGGTAAGGAACCAAAGCGCAGGGCAGCCTCATGGCCCCCACAGAGTCACCGGTGAGGACACAGATGAGCAGAGATGTCTCTCCACAGACTCCAAGCCTCTTCCTCATAGTCTGGGGTTTTTTTGATCATTGTTCCGTGACCTAAAGCTGCTCTTTGTTCACCAGAGCTCAGGAAGGCTTTAACTATGTCTGGCTGCAGCTGGGCAAAACCAAAGGTCAGAGAGTTTTGGGACAGCAGCGTGCAGAGAACCGCGAGACCCCGGCTGTGGGTATTGACTGGGCTGCCACAAGCTCATGGATCATGAGGCAGGTGAGCTCCCTGCTCCAGCCACCAACCTCAGCCTGGGGGAAACCCCAGCTTCTGACAGCAAATCCCACACAAAGGAGGGGGACAAATCGCCCAGCCTGGTGCTGACCCAGGCCCTCTACCCCTTTAAGCAATGACATTTAACTTTGTTGATATGTTTCATCCCATGCATCTCATTACAATTTTCAAGTAGCGGATGAGGTGACCAGAATTTGAGATAGGTGTTTTCAGGATTTGGCTATTATATATGTATATTTACAGCTCAATAAAATAAGCAGGAATATTCAAAAAAATATTGGAAAATGTGGAAAGTGATTTCTTCCAACTCTCCACTGCAGACTTGCAAGAAACCAATCAAAGAGGCTCAAGAGTGGTTTGAGCATAATTTATTAACCCAAAAGGGGCTGCATTGTTAACCAACATTGTTTATAGTGAGCAGCTCAACCATCTCTACTGAACAACTGTGCAATACTGCAGGGACAAATGCAGTGAGTTACTACAGAGATAGGACAAAGCCAGCAGCAGGTCTTTGTTACAGCTGTTAGAAAAAGCATCCCCAGGAGACAGACACTGAATCTCTAATGCCTATCTTATTTCTCTGACAATTTATTTAAGTTTTAACTTAACAGCAGGAATGATAGCCACAGTTACACAGTGACTCCCAATAAAGGAGTGTATTGCTAATCTGCAGCTGGTGTTTTCTTATTTATTTCAAAGTGTTTAAGTTCCAGACTTAGCATATGGTGCCATATAAATAGTAATATAATAATATGTTTTTGCTTTCCATGTGCCTGTGTAGAAAAAAGCCATGTGATTTATCTTACATGAGCATTATATTTAAGGCATTCTTTTGCTCAGAATTTTTAATGCATTTAAAATGCATCTTCTGCTTTTTAAAATCTGTTCTTTTGAAAGAATAAACAGAGCAGTGATGTTTATTTAATAGAGTCATTCATCTTACTTCCCTGTGCAAAATCCTAGCTTTCCAGACCAAGCAGCCAGATCCCTGCAGTAAGCAGTGGGGTTGGAAATGGAGAGATCTGCTGTTTACCAATGAGGCACAGATGAAAGGAACACATGGGGCTCGAGATTTACCCACAGCATGACACTATTTGAAGCCAGCAGGCAGCTGAGAACTGAGGAGAAACCCATGGGAGAAGTCCTGTGGGGAGTCATGCTGTGGAGAACAAAGCACTGGAATGATTCAGCACACAACCACCCTAATACACAACTGATATCAAGATGCCTCCTTCAGATAAAACTGTATCAGCAGTTACAAAAAGCCAGCAGTCCTATGCTGTCTGGAATCATAACTGTCACATGGAGAAATGGGAGAGATGCAAGAAGGGATCAGAGAGGGCATCCTGGCATCCTATGAGTGTAAACAGCAGTGCTCCAGTGCAAGATGATCTGAGTGGTCAGCGTGGCTGCGGATATGGACAGCACTGTCATGAACCTGGTACTGAAGCAGTGAGGCAGCTGTTTCTCTAAAAAGGCCAATGGCATAACCTGAAAAACACACATGAAGTGCACTGCTCTGAATGGAAGTGACATCTGTAAGTTTAGAACAGCTTATGAAGTCCTGTATCTCCCCTCCTCCCATTCCCATAAGCCCCCATGGCAGTTTCAGCCAGTTGTTTCAAACTCAGCTCTTGTCAGACTGGAGCATGAACCAGAATAAGTCAGAAGCTGGTTCCTGTGGTAACCCAGCACCGTTTTGATCTTTATCCTTTCATCCCATCTTTGGGGAAAACTGGCAGTCTGTTTATTTGCTTTTTCTGACTAAGTTCATCGCGCAGAACACCCAACTGTCTGGATCTGTGTAAAATTGAGGACAGGAAAAAGTACCTCTCACATCAATGTACATGAAAATATTTCTCTCAGCATTCTACTACCCTAGCTCTTGCTTCCCTGCTTCCCCGTACAAGCTATTTGACATGTCCTTTTCCAGGACCGAGACCAGAACTAGAACCAAGACCAGAACCAGGGCCTGTGTCAGGCACCACCACCAGTGGCATCCTGGACTGTACAATTCCTGTATCAGGAATTGTTTGAGCAGCAGGACCAGGGCAGTGATTGTCCCCCTGTACTCAGCACTGGGGAGGCCACACCTCAAATCCTGTTTCTTCTGAATTGAGCCAGCTTCTGGGTCCCTTCACTGCAAGACGTTGAGGTGCTGGACTGAGTCCAGAGAAGGGCAATGGCACTGGAGAAGGGTTTGGAGCACAAGTCCTACAACGAGCAGCTGAGGGAGCTGGGGGATGTTTAGTCTGGAGGAAAGGAGACTCAGGGGGAACCTTATCACTCTCTACAACCACCCATAAACAGACTGTAGCCAGGCGGGGGTTGGTATCTTCTGCCAGGCAACCAGCGACAGGGCAAGAGTCTTAAGCTGCGCCAGGAGAGGTTTAGGTTGGACATCAGTAAGAATGTCTTCATAGAAAACGTGATTAAACATTGGAATGGGCTACCCAGGGAGGTGGTGGAGTCACCGTCCCTGTACATGTTTAAGCAAAGACTGGACATGGCACTTACTACCATGGTCCAGCTGCCATGGCGGCGCTCGGGCATCGCCTGGACTCGTTGATCTGGGAGGTCTTTTCCCACCGATTAACTCCGGGATTGGATGGGATGGGATGGGATGGGATTCGCCCCGCCCCCGCCCTGCAATTCCGCCCTCACCCAAAATGGCCGCGCAGCACTCAGCGCCCGCGGGACGCTGCGGCGCCGCCCGCCGAGCACCTGACGGCGGTTACCGCGGCAACCGCCGCGGCTTCCCGCGCCCGTTCCCCACCCTCGGCTGCGGCGAGCGGCAGAAAGAGCCGGTGCCGGCGGGGGGCGAAGGGCCCCCTGCTCTTCCCTGCAGAGCCGGGAGCAGGTGAGGGAGAACACCGGCTGGGAACCGCTCCCCCTGCTTCCCTGGCTGCACGACCCTGCCGTGCACCCGAGCGCCCCGGCCCAGCCTCCCACCGCCCACCGCCTCTCTTCTGCGCGAAGCGAACCCCGTTATCAACAACCCGTTGTCCCCAGGAACAACACCCTCCTTCCCAGTTCCAGGGGGATGAGCGCAGGTCCTGCTCCCCCTCGGTCCTCCCCCAGCGCCCCACTTCAGGCAACATTGCAGCAACCGGGACTCGGGATGCGAGGAAGAAACAGGGCAGGCCTACCCGCACTCAGTCACGGGTCTAAGGACGGGAGTGTGCGGCAAAGATACAGCACAGTCCACAGCCAGCTGCTCAACGGGTAGATGGGTAAAGCCTGCACAGATTTGTGCTGCTGCTGTCAGGGAGCCAACGTGGAGCTGTACAAAGCAGGGAATGAGACAGGAGTTGAGGGCAGCCACAGTGCAGGCAGTGTGCACATAAGAGGGCTCACCAACAGTCGCAGGCAAGGAAAGGTCATGAGTCGGGTCTGAGATCCATCCAGGGGACTTCCATAGAGACAAAACTACCTAGAATATACACTCAGAGTCACCCTAGGAAAACTAGTCAGTAAGTGAGGATCAGGCACAAATACAACTGCTGCATAGCTCGGACCAGTTCTGAAGGCCTGGGCCAGAGCTTGAGTTCCTGTGATTATGCAGAAGGTGCAGGTGGGAGCAGTCTCAGAAATAAACCCTATTAGTGCATGCTTTAAATGTGGCTGCAGCACATTTGCAGAGGATGGAGTAATGTGCTGTGTCTAGTCTGTGGAGATAGATGCTTAAAATACTCTTGTTCTTTATCTGCTAAATATTGTAGCAAGGGTTCAATGATCATTCAGAATCTGAAGTGGAGGAAGCTGCATACCACCAGCTGCTGAACCACCTGAGGAACACGCACCTATAGTTGAATCCCCACCATCACTGGATGACTTACCTGGTGTGGAAGCACCAGCATCTGCAGCCCAGCCATCTGTAGTGGAATTCCGAGTGTCTACAGACCAGCTGGCTGTCAAGAAACCACCATGTTCTGAGCACCACTTCCTGCTCATTGTATAGTCTGCATCCAGGGAAAGTTCACCTGAGATCAAATCACCTGTGTGTGAACTTCCAGGTTTCAAAGTCAAGATGTACACCTCTGAATCTACACAGGATGGCAGTAACACTATTGAGACTGTCTTGTCAGCAGCAGAGATTACATTTGGATCATTGGAGAATCCAGAAGCTTTTGGAGACCCCTATCAACTCACCATGAATTATGTGGAGGAACATAAAATTCTACAGATATTTCAGGTGAAATACATATTTCTCATCTCCTTCCAGGGGCTTACATGAGAAGTTTGGCCTAAAGTTAGCTTGAACCAAATTATCCCTTTCCCAGACCCCTCCTTATCCTGTGCTTTCTTAAGTATAGACTTAAGAAAAAGGAGTAGAAATGGACCTTTGGTCGTCTTTGGTGTCTGAAGAGATTCTTGCCTTTTTAAAATTCAGATGGTGTTGGAACAGGAAGTGCAGGCACCCGTCTATCCAAGGATCAATAATTCTTTCCTTCTGTCTGTCTCTGTCTCAGGATATCACAGAAAAACTGCTGATCCAAAAGCCTGATGACCCCTTGCAGTTCATATTGCAGGAGGTAGGGTGCCTTGCTGGGGCTCTGTGGGGATGGGGTCAGCTTTGCTGAGCACACCAGAATCACGATCAGCCTGGGACTCTCTCTGACTGTGTGTCTGCTGTCTTGGGAGGAGGAAAAGCATAGGCAGCAGCAATGTCTGGCATACAAGGGACCGTGTGTGCTCTGAGAAGGAGGAAAGGTTTGGGAGGGTGGGGGGAAAATGGGGTGAATATGCCCTGGAACTACCTGAGACATAAGGGAAGCTTCATGACAGAGATCTCTCTGACCCTTCTCTAACTGCCTCTATCCCAAACTGGGAGGGAGCACTTTTTCTGCCCACACCCCCCTATTAAGAGAGCTGTCTCTGCTGATCCTGCAGGATATTAAAGCACAGGTAATTCAAAGTCAGTGAAGTGCGACAATAGTTTGGGAGTGAGTTAGAAGTGGGGGTTACTTCTTGGGAGAAAAAAGAGGTTAGAAGAAAGAAAGCAGATAGAGGAAAAGAGTGTCTTCCTTCATTGCCCTCTAGTCAGTCAGGAGAGGCACCATCTTTGAGGTTTGCTACTGGGTTCATGGTATACCAAGCACAAAAATTCCAGAGGAACGGCAATGTCAGCTCTGGGCATCAGTGTGAAAGCAAATAAGCTCCCAAATGACTCTTTTTCTTTTCCTTTTCCTTTTGCCCAGGTGCAGTCTATGATAAATGCCAGGCAAGCAGAACCAGAGAGACTATCGGAACAGAACAAAGACGTGTAGGTGCTTCTAGAAGAGGGCCTGCACATTCCTTTTGGCCCACATTGACCTTGCTGTTGTGGTATTGCCACGACATGACTTCACAGCACCATGTAGTCATTAGCAATAACTTGGAAAAATCTGCTTGTCTGTCTCTTGCCTGGTTTCTCTGTTTTGTATGCTTGTGCTTCCCCTTGGGTTTAAATCCAGCAACCGAGTTTTGGTTTGGAATCACAGACTGAGATCTAAGTGTGCACAGATCTGTATGCACATATGGCACATCCTGAAGAAGCCGGTCTGCTGAATTTCTATGCATATAAATGCATAAATCTCCTATTTAGGCCACTCCAGACTCTGCCTTTCTGTGCAGCTCAGACAATGCAAGGATAAAAGCAAGTAGAGTCAAAAAGCAGCCCTGGACAGCCCACCACCTTCTTTTTTCATGCTGCATTGGTGACTTACTGTGTCCAGTTATGCAGCAGCACCAATGCCTATCTAATACACTGGTAGTTTGTGTCTGGGCTTTCCCACTGCCTCCAGAGCTCCTCGAATGCAAGAAGCTGTCTCTCTGCCTCTTCCACACACTGTATACAGCTGTCTCACCCTTAATCATCACTGTTGGACACTGATCACTCTGCTTTTTGAGGTTGCCCTGCCTAGATCATTGTAAGTACAGTTTATAACCAGAACAGTAAAGCAACAGTTGTACACACCCTTTATCCTTTCAGAAGATATTGTCACTCAGGAATGTGGGAGGTGAATAAAACCAAACAAACCAAAACCAAGCACTGGTAGCCCAGAGAATTAAGAGTCAAGGTACATTTCGCAAACACATCGTTTGAACTGTATTTGATTTTTGAAACACTTACAATCCTTGTTTTTATACTATCCAAGTGTCTGTTTCTACTCTGTAAAAAAAACCTTTTTCTTTCTTCTTCTTGTCTCTTGCCTGACAACTGCTGTAAATGTGCAACAGAGCATACTGTTATTTTGGCTTAATAGATTGTCTGTGTGCAGTAGATGCCAGAAAGGGTTTTTATGTCACTACAGGCTTTTCTTATTTTAGGCAAGTGCTCTAATTTCTTGATGAATGGTGGTGTATTCCCAAATGACTGTCTCTATGGCTATGAAGAGAGCAGCATAAAGACATCCATCTATTTTTAAAAAAATAATAAAGGATGGTTGGGTTGTGAGATTCTCCACAGCACAGCTTGGGCACCAAAAGTCTGGGAATAACAGAGGGCAAGTATTTGGCATACAAATTCAATGTGTGAGATGAGTTTCCTTTCTATCTGAGTTTCTCAAAAAGGATCAGTTAACTCATGTGTTTCAAGATTGAAGGCAGGTAAGCACCCCTGTCATTCATAAAGCAGGGAGTTTTTCAAGGTTATTGTAAGCCTAAAGATGGCTCAAGATTCAGATGAAATCTTCATTGGTTTTATAAGAGTTTTAATGTAGACTTAGGCATCTAGGTCTCACTGCAGAAGTGAGATGCTTTTGAAATCCCTACTTATCTCCAGCAACTGGAAAAATCCAACACTGACAATCTGAGATTGATCTGCTTACAAATTCTTGACCAAAAATGTATCAGGCTGAAAAACGATGTATATGTGCCCTGTCCTAATGCATCTCTGGGGAACAGGAAATGTATGGAAGATTAAGATAGTGTTTGAAGCCTTCTGATCTCTATGGTCATTTGTCAGTACATTGTCCCAGGAGATGGAGAAGCTGACATGTCTTTGTATTTTGTTGTAGAACAGGATTAGGGTGCCTTGGGGTACAGCCTTCACTGTATATTTCCTGCCTCTGTCATGTGGGTATTGCATTTTGTTGTTCTCTTTTACTTACAAAAAAAGCTTTTGACCTGTAATATGTTCTCAGACTATAAGTATGTGCCTTCAATTTCATGTCAGCATTAAGGGAGTTATGTAAGGGAAGATCCTTAATTCCTCTCTCAGGTAGGTTGAAATGAGCTGGAAAGCAGTCTTCTTACAGATGACAGAAGTTTTGCAAGAGAGGCTGTACCCGGTGTTCCTCAGTAATCTCAGGGCCACAGTTTTCCTTTGGTGGCCTGGCCACCTCATCTCGTACTAAGAAAGTTGCTATGTGGTAGCAAGAAGTCCTCCCCAGTACACTTAAGAGAGAGCATCTGTCTTGTCTGTTTCAAGAAAACAGTGTTTTCTGTTCTTTCTACTAAGGAGAGGTCTTTCTCCTTTGAGGAGCAGTTTTCTAGAAATGAATGAGGCTGTACCCAGGACAAGCTCTATGAGCTTGGAGTTGACATGTGTACATGGCATGAGACCGGGGAAGGCAGTGGGTCAAGGACAATCCTTCCATGTTCACAGACTTGGGGGGCATGGGGGGATTATATAATCTCTGAGCAAGGACTTTGACCAGAAATCTTGGGGAACTTATCATGAGCTAAGGAGAAATGTCACTTCCTTCACCTCAAACCTCTCAGATGATTGAACTCAATTTTCTGAAACTAAAAAAGCATCCTCCAGAATGTTTGCAGATTAAGGTGTTTAAGGTAGTGTCACACAGCTGTATTTTTAGATCTGCTTCAGAATTATTCTGAAAAATAGCTCTAGAAAAAATCTATTTCACATTAAGGCACTGCTGTTTTTGTATAAGAAGGCTTTTCTGTGCTGAAGAAAAGTTAGATTTAAAATGGCAACATTTAGTGTAGTCCTAATTCCAGAGTGACTGTCCCTTTTCCACAATTTCTTTCCAAAACCATTGGATCCTTATTTCTTCTTTGTAAGTGGGCATTTATCAACATGACATTAAACTGTCATTAAATTTCTTGCCTTGAGCGCTCAGAAGGAATTTGTAGTTCCTCGTGTGTAACCGAAACTATTCCATATAAGTCCGTATAGCACACTAGTCACAGCACATTTGAATGCCCTCCAGAGTGCTAAGCAACATGACTCACATCTGTTGTTTGCTCTTTCTCCTCTCCACAAGGGAAATGGCTGTGCACTGAAGTTCATTCTTTTAGAAAGAGTAGTTTGAGTTTTTTTTACCACACCTGTGTAATTCTTTGTACTTCTAATGGAAAAGTCATGAAGTGGAAGGTGTGGAAGTTGGAGGTAGTTTGTAGTTCCCAAGGATGATTCCTCTGCAGTATGAGCTGGGTACTGAGAAAGCACATTATTTTCAAGAAAGAGATTTTTTTGTTCATCCATGGACAGGCCCAGGGTGCAACACCCAATTCATCTGCCAAATGGCTTGATCTTATAGTGCCCAGACTGTTTCTGTTGTGAACCTTGTGCTCCTCCAGAGGCAGGACGCAGAGGAGCCAGTCAGGAGGAAAGTGTAGTCCCTGGAAATGGGTCTCTTGGACCAAAACATCAGTTCCTTTTTCTGCCATCTCTGTATGGAACTTGAAAAGACTTATCTGCCCCAAGCAATACTGAAGTTGCCTGTGTACTGCTTCTAACCAATGGGGAAAAATGTTTCAACAGCGATTAAAAATCCTTTGAAAAGTTCACACAGCCTCTGTTCTGGTTCTTAGGTGGAGGGCGCAGACAAGATCTCCCTTCAATGGGCAGCTGCTTACAGCATGAGACTTTCCATTGTGACTCACTGGATATGAATCACTGCTGCATAACACCAACTTTAAGTTAGTTAAATGCCATTGATTTCAAAGTTTCACAATTGTGTGAAACTCATAGTAGGCAGAAACAACTGCTTTCATGTCTGAAATGGAAGAAAATAACCTCTGGGTAAAGTCTAACAAAGAGCTTAGCTAAAGAGAGCTCCAGCTGAAGACTAGAGGATGTGGAAATGCTTGGAAAGGAATATACTGAGGCAAATTGATCAAACTCTGTCTGACGTGCCTCCAGGCTGTATTCCAGGGAAAGATTCTCTTGACCATTCTTTCATCCAGACAAAATGTAGGAGAAAATGAAGAAACATTTCCTTAAGGTCAGGCATTATTATCCATGGCTACATTCCTTTTCTGGGGACTGTCCTTACGGACAACGCTGATGTAGCAGCATCACCAAAAGCTCACAGCCACAGTTTGACATACAATAATGAGAAGAAGAACTTTGAGTTGTTGAAATGACGTGGATTGGATGAATAGTCATTTATCATCTTCTGGAGAAAGGTGTTGGACTGGAATGTCACTGCAGAACAGATTAATTTAGGCAGAGCAGATGCAAGAGATTTCTGTATATATAATTCAACACTGGAAACTGACTGTGGACACCCCAGTAGTTGGTCTGTTTTAGAAATTCCAGGTATGAATGAATGGAGTGGCTCTTCTCTCTCAAGGCTATAATCTCAATTCCCCATGCAACTCCTCTCACAGATGGGAATAGCTCACCCTCCTTTGTCATAGACCTTATTGTTCTCAAGCACTAGGAAGGATATCACCATGGCTTATTCATTCAGGAGGCTGGGGTAAACTCTCTTCCAGGGCAGAAAAGAGGATAAACTGCTGTTGTCATCTCATAAACTGCAATGAAATAATACCAGGAAAGAAACAAGCAATGAGATGGACTCATTTTCTTTCTGACATTGTTACTTTGAGACCAAAATGAGCATCTTTTTCGTTGTCATTAAAGAGGCGAGAGGTGGAGGAGCACAGGGCTGCACAGAGCCAGACTTACAAAGGTGCACAGCTATCTAGTGCAGTTCTCAAAATAAAAAGGGAAGTATTGTAGCTAAGGGAGTGCAACTCTCAGTTTACACTTGCCATGGAAACTTCACTATAAACTTACAAGCCTTTAAGGCAAATGCCTTATTTAGAATCATTTGGTCCAACATTAAAAATTTTTATTTACTGGGAGGCAGGACCCACATTAGGGTTAGGGAGTTTTTAAGGAAAAGAGGTGACCTCTGTCCTTCCTCCTTCCTGTCCCTCAGCTTAACTTCTAGCATAAAACAGGAAATGGGTGAATAAAGGCATGTGTAATACTGCAGTTGTTTGTTAATGGAAAAAACACATGTCATACCAGCCTCTGAAGAAAAACAGTTCCCACTTGAGGAGCTTTTGGAGTTTGGATAGGTGAGTAGGCAGTAGGGGGAAGTCTGTATCACATGTAGGCAAATGGTCAGAGATTCAAAGGTTTTCAACAGTGCCTCAAATTTACATAAACATCATGAACACCACAGTCCCTATGAAGAGCAGATCGATGCCAGCTCTCTCCCACTATTGTTTAAGCCTACCCTTGGGTCTAGCATAGTATCCTGCCTCCTTGCAAGGAGATTCAGCAAAGGACAGCATTGCTAGTTTGCTGAAACCCCACAGTATTGAAAGCAAGCACTGCCCATTGGAGAACCCAGCTTTTGGCCCTGTTGTCTGAATCCTTTGTAGCATAACAGAGCTATCTTTAGAGACTGCTTGACCATGGTGTAATGCCACGATGCCAATATATGTTTGCCTTGGCAGATAGGAGTGCGTATGGGAGAAGTTTAGTGACAGCTTCCTATGTTTTGCCCTGTTAGATGTTTAAATCTTTGTAAATGAAGAGCAAAGTCCTTTAGAAAGGTAGAAGCTGAACAGGGTCCAGCACAACTATGGATAGAATAACTTTTCCTAGTTAGCTTCTATAGACCTCTTAGTAGTTGTTCTAAGCCTTCCTGGCTTTTCAGAAATCACTTGTGGAAAAACGGCATTGGAGTAGCAGGTTAAAAAGCATCTTGAACTAAAATAACAGAATAAAATGTAACCTTTCCTATGTGTGCCCGTGAGAGGGCAGCACAGACCGGCTGAGCCTTTGCTAAAGGCTATTCAGAGGCATGAGTTTACATCCAGCTATGGAGTAGCTACAAGCAGAGGTGAAAAGGTCTGTGTAGAAGGGCTAGATAGCCTAAAGCATAAGCTCATCTTATCATCCACCTGGAACTGAAACCCAGGTACAGCTCGGTACAGGCTTGACTGGGTCAGACCTCAGGTGCATGGCAGGATCTGAGTCTCAGATTTTTCAGGGAAGTTTCCAGTTAGGTACTGGAACCTTGGAAGAGTTTCAGTGGGAGAATTGTGGACAGTGCCTACAGTTCTGTTAAAGCAATGAGTCGGTGTGAGACATCAACCACACCCTTGCCAAGGCAGAGGCTGTCACCCCGGGAACACTACAATCTTGCCCAAGGCAGGTGCTATTTCCATTGCAGTGTTGCACCAGCCAACACCCCTCTGCTTTATCCCATTCCTCCCACTGCCAAGACTCTTGTGATGCAGCTTTAATTGACTGTCCTCCCTCTTTCTGCTGGGTGCATCAGACCTCTGGCAAGGTTTATGGTGGAAATGCTGAGATAAATGAGACATATACTTACAGCAAGTGTGTTGGAAACCAGGTACTGACAGGCAACCATATGTAGATGGCAGTGCTCCACTGCCAGCCCTTTGTGGCCTCCTGCATCAGATGCAGCTAATGCAGAGGAGACAGGTAGTGGGTTTGGGTGCAATAAGGTATCCCCAAACACCTTTCAATAATAAATTGGAATCAATGTCAACAAGTTTCTTTGGCCCATTGTAAACAAGCAGTAAAGGTTCCCAAACAAGACCTCATCTTTGAAGCATGTTGTGGCTCATGACTGACAGAGGGGATTTTGGAGGAGAGGTTTTTAACCATCAGCAAAAACAATCCAGTCACCAGATCCAGACAGAACAGCTTGTTCCCAGTCTGTTAGGGGAAACTCAACTGAACCAACAGTAATAAAGGACCATCATAGTTCCAAGGCCATTCACGAGCTGGGACCTCATCCTAATGGCTGTATTGAAAGCCATTAGCCACACTGACACATGCAGTCTTTCAGAGGCCAGGTTTCATAACCAAGAGTATTGGCTAGCAGATCTTCCCCGGACAGCCTTTTAAAGAAGGCTTATCTAAAAGACAAGCAGAAAATTTCTGCCTTCTCAAAAGTCTTTTCTCCTGCCAAAGTTCTCTGCAAATCCCGGGCAATCATTTGCCAGGGCACAATGAGATTTCTATCCCCCTGTGAGCCTTCCCTGTGAGTTCCTCTCCTATGAAGAGGCTGCGAGAGATAAGGTTGTTCAGCTTGGATAAGAGAAGGCTTAGGGGAAACCTCATTGTAGCCTTCCAGTACCTGAAAGGGGCTTATAAAAAGGAGGGAGATGGACTTCTTATATGAGCAGGTAATGATAGGACAAGAGGAAATAGCTTTAAACTGAAAGTGGGCAGG
>VZTT01058488.1:43705-74779 GCA_013400855.1 Buphagus erythrorhynchus | reverse complement strand
CCTGGGCCCCGCGGGCCCGGGCTGAGGCGAGGCGGAGCGCCGGCCCCGGCCCCGCGGGTCTGGCGTGTGCACCTGCAGGGACGGCGGGTAGGGGCTCGAGGGAGCCTGCACCAAATTTAGGTCTGGAAAGTATTTCCAGAAAACGTCTAATTTTCTCCATTCACCGAGCGGGCGACGGTTTCCTGTAGGGTTTCCATGTTGGTGGAGCTGGCAGAAAAACTCGGGCACACCCCGGTGCCGCCTGTCCTTGGCATGGGCAGGCACTGTTTGCCTGTTCCACAGGGTTTTTGCCGGTGAGAAACCTTCCTGGGCCCAGTCCTGCTGTGGTCGACTTGCAAATCTGAGCCAAGAGCTGAGGAACACCCCGTGTCTGCTTAGGGGATCTTTGAAATACAAAGAATGCATCGGGTTTACGCTTTCTTCATTTTAAAGTAAGGGTTATTTCTTTGACAAAGACAGCTTGAAAACTTAAACCAATACAGACATACAAACTGTTGCCAAAGTAAGACAAATCAGATATTCTCTTTAGAAAATAAGCCATCCCCAAGTGCATGGCCTGAGAAGGCAGATGGTCACTTGCAGCAGAAATAGGAAATTTGCATGGGGTGGAATCATTCTGGCATTCTCCACTATGGCAGTTTTCTGGACCAACACAAAGGCTTTCAAGTGAGAGCCCTGGTTCAGTGTCTCTTCCCCAGTGACTGTTCTTAAGGTGCAGGCTACAGCTGGTATTGTCTGCTCTGCAAGGATAACACACAGACCTTTGGAAATCTTGGGTTCTGCTTTGTGGTCACAGCAATATCAAGGCACAGAATTTCAGGAGTCAATAGCCACTTTCCTCCGATTTGCTGGGGGAGTGTTAGCACAGAAGCTGATCCATGTGCTCAGACAGTTTCACTGGCTGGATCCTATGAAACTCCAAAGGCGACTAACTTTGGAATGTCAAGGTGGGTGATAGGCAGGCATCAGCTTTCGTGAGGATTCTTGTTTGGTTCCTCTAACTCACTGGGCCTGTGTGTGTAAAGCTGGACTTCTGCAAGGTTTCTTCCTGAGATCATGAACACACTGCCCTAAGGTTGCAGCCTCAGCTTCTCTGACTTGAACTTGAAAGCAGAAGTTTCTCTGTAATTACATCACCACACCTTCATTTTAGGATCAGCGAAAGTGTCCAGCTGGCTCAAGGCAAGTCTGCCTAGTGCAATACCCTGTTCCTGGCAGGAGCCAGCACCATGCCACAGGGGTTAAAGAAGACAGAAAGAATCCTGCAGCAGTCAGAAGAAAAATCTCCTGTGCTGGCTTCTTGATCTTTGGAAGCCTGATATCGGTGTAAGTCTGGGAGCATGAAATTTAACACCTCTTTCACAGAATGCACCAGAAAGTGGCTATTCCAAAGCAGGAAAGGTAAGGGAAGCGTCACTCTGTTACTGTTAAAAAAAAAAAAATTAAAAAAGGGCAAGCACACATTTTCCTCCTGTAGCTCCTTCCTTTATCTTAAATGCGGAAAGCACAAAAATTCTGTGGCCTTCTCTTTGTAAGAAGCAAGATGACATTGGTAGCTTAGATGTTTTTGTTGTTTTATTTAATGCTCTGAAGTGCTGTTGCATCCCCCCCAGCTGGCACAGAATAATGCAATGCCTGGGCTACCTGAACATGCAGGAGAGGGACATCTGCTACTGCCCTGGCTGACTTCCATGCCCCCAGTTTGAAATCCACTTATATAGCTCTTCTCATATTTGAGGGGATGCCTCAGAAGCCATCCATGTGTAGGAATGCAGGACAGACCGGCTACAAATAAGGACTAGCACAGGTGAGGGAGTGCAGCAGCAGCAAGAGGCAAGAGGGACCTAGGAGAGGGGCTGGCAATACAGAGAACATGACGGGTGCCCTTGGCTGCCAGGAGAAGTGAAAAATTGTCCTGGCATGTGTTCACCTCTGTGTTCACTTAAGTAGATTAAATCTGAGTCCCGTTCTTGCTGGGTGCCAGGGGTGCAGCAGTCTGTCAAGATGACAGTGACAACTGCCTGGTGGTTTTGCATGTCCACTGCAAGCCCTAGTGCCACCAAAGAGCAGAGCAGCCCGGGTCCTGTGCCAGCTGACCGTGCTGCAGGAGCAGCTCAGGAGTGGCTGGGGCCCCCCAGAGGCAGCAGGGAAGTGTCAGGCAGTCTGGAAGCTCCCTTCAGGCTGAAACTCAGTGTAGCCTGTACTCAGGTCCTTTATACCTCTTGAATAGCAGAAAAGCATGAATGCCCATGATGAAAATAGATTTCATTATGTTGTACTCCTGAGCATTGTTAATATCCCCAAGAGTGGTCTCTTCTAGCTGCTTGGAAGCATACATCATCATTTTCATGGAAATCATCAGTTTCTAGGAAATATGTCATAAATCATTGCTATATATTGGATTGTGATCGGAGCATTAGAAATACCACTTTTCCTTTTAAATTTCCGTGCTCTTAAATATGAAGCCAGTGGGCATTGAGCAAATCAGATATGTAAGTTGAAACTGGACAAAAGAAACTTTCTGTGCTCATGTGTAATAGCAATGATAATTGAAAATAAAGATAAATATAAAAGTATACATATGTTTGAATGTATCACCAACATACAGAGATGTTTCCTTTCACTTTTTAGAAGTCCATGTAAAACATGTAGTATTTCATTGTTTCAGAGATAAACATTTGGTGAGAATTTCAGTTCTTTGAGTTTATAGACACCACTAGGGAATTCTTCATTTCTGACAATATTATTTTTCATAACTGCTTTTGCTTATTCACAAAAAGGAATTATCCTCCCATTGAAACCATCAAACTTCTGTTAGCCAGCTTCAAAGGAAATAGGATTAGGGTCTAATTTGCAGAACAGTATTGGAGGATATGTTGTACCAAATCTAAACAATACAGATTATCACAATAACAACAAAAAGCCATTGATTTCAGTAGGCTTACCTTCCTGAAGTCAGTGTGGGTTGGAAAATTATCTTAAAAGATTGCAACATGTGAGCAGTAAAAAATTATTATAAAATTCAATGCATTTTTAGGATTAATTTTGCCATGAACTTTCAAAACAGCACAACTTATTTTCTATCTGGCATAGAGACACTCAGGATTAAAAAGACCTCTGGCTTAATAGGACTCAGTCAAATAGTTAGGACTCCTCAAAAAACTGACAGCTTCTGTAATGAAACATGAGTTTCATAGAGCTGATGTTAATTCATTCCATGTATTGAGCTAAATAAAACCAAAACAAAACAGGATTTCAGAGATACTTGCTAAAACACTTAATTTACTAGCCAAGGCCAGGTAATCCCTGTGCAAGGATTATGCATATGGCAACTTAACTTGGTGAGATGGCATCATCTGTACTCAGACCTTTTGCTCGTCAGCATTCTCCAGTGTTTGTGAATTGTTTAGCAGTGTTGTTACCACCCTTAGAGAGATTGGCTTCCGGGGGCTGTTGAAGAGCTGGAATGTGTTCCTTGACTGTTCCCTACAGTGTAAGATAGAGGAAAGAGGAGAACTGAGCACTAAAGGGATTCCTGGATGCAATAGACATGTGTTCTTGGATACTAATATGCTGCTCCCTTAGGTTTCAGTCCTCTCTGCTGAGCTCTATAATCTGTACATGGAGAAAAACATAACCACAGTTAAGTCAGTTGAGTTGCTTTGACTGCTCACGTTTGATGATCAAACTATGTATGGGTGTATGCATTTGCTGGACCAAGCTTTACTGTTCAGCACTGTCCAGACTGCAGAACTAAAGATGACGTGACTTTCAAATCATTGGAAGATACTGGCAGGCAAAACTGGAGGACATTCTCTCAATGGAACTGTCTCTTCTGTGTTAAGTACCTGCTGAGAGACAGCTTTTTGATCTGATGAAGTGAAAGCATGTTAATGTGTTCCACTCAAAGATAGGGATTATCCTTTAGAAAGCAGTGCTGGCAGAGACAGCTGGCATCCATCTGGTTGCTGTGGCAGGTATCAGTATATTATCTACCCTGGCAGATCACATCCAATCCTTGTAATTGCATGCTTTATGAAAATTGCAGGAGTCAAGAAAGTTCAGGATTAAGACTATAATGCTGATTTTCTCTGTAGTGAGCCTATAAAAAAAACTTTGCCTTGACAAGTAGTGGTCTTTTGAGGTGTGTCTTGTTTGCATCCAGACATGTCAGTTCACTATTAAAACAATACTTCAGTCAAGTAATGATCACTGTCAGGGCCCACATTCAGAAGTTATAACATCCATCTAAATTCATGTGTCTCCTTTTGTTCTTTGGTGCTAGGACTCTTGAGATGTCCATGCAGTAGGAAGAATAAAGACTTAAGCGAAGTTAAGCCCTCCGAATCTGCATCCCAGACCCATTATAGAGCTTTATGAGCAGTGAAGAAACTGAGGAATACTTGTAATGCCTTTTTGGAGAGGACTCTGGAATTGAGACTGGAGTTCTTCATAAGAGTATAAGACTTTGAATAAGAGAGGAGCTGTATGTCCATAAAATACCTTTTAAAATTCTATTTCCAAGCCTCAAGCTCTTGCTCCTGTGGCTTTCTCTGAGAATTTAGACAATATGTTATAATTTTTACCTGTAATACTATTTCTTCTGCTGCTTGATATGTTTTATTGGGATATCCATAGCGCAGAGGATAGCAGCCACCTACTCAATGTACATCTCCAGATCTGAAAATTTGTTTACATGTGCATGTGTGCCTGTATGCTTATGTCATATGATAAAAAAATCTGCTTTTCTACAGTCAACACTTCCTCAAAACTCCCCACTGTTATTGCTAACCTGGGGCCCTCAAAACCAGAGAAGTGAGAAGAAACAACCCAAACTGCACAGAAGACAAAACTGAAATGTAGCAGTTGAGGCTCAATGTCTTTTCTGTTGCACAGCTTTGAGAAGGACTGAGCATAGACAATTCCTTCTTCTGTTGCTTTCCTGTTTCTCATTCAGTTTAGATGTTCTTTCTGTGGTGTAACTTTATATTAATTTTATTGAATATATTAGCAATACAATCCAAATTACCAGCTCCCTCCCTCTCCCTGCACATTAATCCTTTAAGGATTAAAATTCATATACAAGTTGCAGCACTGTGAGCAGAGAATTGCACTGGGTAATGGTCAGTGGATTGTGCATTCCAACAAAGCAAACTTTAAAAAAAGACATTTAAAACATAACTGAGTCATTCAGCAGTGCACTCCCCTCCTCTCATCACTTCCCTTCATTGCCCTCAGTTCCGTCCCTTCTGCCGTTTCTGGTTTTTTGCCCTTATTTTGAGAGGCTGACTGAGGGCATCGCTTTCCACCATCAGCCCATCAGGCTGTGTGCAGGAAGCCAGATCTGCACCCAGCCTGTTTTCCCCACTGCCAACTCCCACACCAGGAACGACTGCTCTGGGCATAGCTCATACACACCAGCTCCTCCAAGGCATCACCAGGAGTGGTCATCCCCAGCCACCATCGCTCAGTTCCTCCAGCCCCAACTTGCCTGGTGCAGCAGTGCAGGCAAGCGAGGTGTCTTCCTGTTGGGTTTTGGTGGTGAAGCCACAGGCCCTTATCCTGTAAACATAGGTGGTGTTCCGTGGTGCTTGTGGGTTGTGGCGGAAAAGGGTGGAGCTGTGCAGTCAGGGGCTGGTTTGGGGCGGTTTGGGGCTGGGAGGCAGCCGGGGCAGAGGCGGGGGGGAAATGCAGCCAAAGTGGTGACGGAACGGGTGTCATCCTGCTGGGGGCTGTGCCGGGGAGCCTTCACTCAGAGATGTTTGTGTGGGAACATAATGGGGAAGCATGAACTTTTGCCATTGTGACCCTTTCATCCTGGATGACTCATGGATGAGATGGGGCAGATACATCCCTCCAGGACTGGGATTTCCTGCCCAGTCCGATTGAATGGAGGTATCACAGCCACTGGGTAGATCCTATAAGGAGAGAAGTATTAGCCTTAGTTGTGGCTTTTGTGTAGAAAACCAGGAGTGTGTTTTGCACATGATTTTTGTTTTGATGTTGAGATCTGTGGATCTGTGTCTAGATTGTATCGCTCTTTTCATGCCACTATTTGATGCATAACCAGTTTTCTTGTTCATGTAAGGTTAAAGTGGCTCTAATAATATAGGAAATTTTAGAAAGACACAATTAAAAGTATCTCTTTTTTTTCCTGAAATATTCATGTTTTTTAGAGTGAGGAAGATTAAGTGCAAAATGTTCTGCTAAAAGTCACCTTGGCATGTGACACTAGTGAGTTACCAGATGTTCATACCTTTGGATACACCTGAACAAACCCTCCACAAGACTGTCACTGACTGGCAGATATCAGGGATAATGACAGCAAATCCTGCCCAGTTACCAAAACCCCATGACATTACCATGCTATGACATACAATGTACCCCATCAGACAGAAGAGCATTTGTTACATTTGACTGATAACCTGCATCACTTCCCTTGGCAGTGTGGGTATGCAGCTCAAATTGAGTGCGCAAATGGGCACTGTGTGCCACCTGACTCCTGTTGGGACACACATCTGTACGGAATAGATGACAACATGGCTCTCTAGTCCCTCTTTGCCCACAGGTGCTGCAGGCTGGCTGATAACCTCCTTGCCCTTCACAGACAAAGGGGAGAAAAGACTGAATTATGCCTTCTCAAAAGGCAGTGCTTTCCCCTCCTGGTGGTGTTCTAGGGGACAGTGGACAACTCCACGGCCTTGCCACAGGCTCCATGCTAGGAATACAACCTGACATGGAGAAATCATCTCATCCTCTCCACCTCCCTTTAAATTCCCACTGAAATACTGGAATTCATAGCTGTAAGACTGGCTGTACTTTTCCTTCACTGATCATTAATTTGTCAAAGTCAAAACAATACTAAATTAGAAAATAGATTCAGCACAGAGACTGCCAGCTTCCTTTAGCTTTGTTTTGTTTACTATTCATTTGTCTGCAGCCACTTCATGGCTTTAGAAAATAGTGTTTTTTCTATGACTTGTAAAAAAATTAGGTCAAATAATAAAAAAAATGTTAATGGCAACATAATAATTTTATGGCAAGTGATTAGAATATTATGGCTTTAGGATGTGTACCAAAAACCCAGCAGGACTTTCACAGGAAAAAGACATACCCAGAATTCTCAGGCAGCAAACTACAAAGAGCAGTTAAATGGAAAATTAATCTGTTTGTGTATAGACGCCCAAGAACCAAATATAATTTTCTATTAGATCTTTTAAAAATCCCATTCTTTATGCCTGTTTGCTAGCAGAGAGGACTCTTTAAATCAATAGCAAATTGGCTAAGTGACAAACTTGATCAAAGCCTCATTATGCATGAAAATTTCATTTTTCTGGCTAGGGAATCATGAGAGGGAAGGTTTTGTGACTCTGTGTGTTTCCTTTGTGCTTCTCATGCAGCATAAAGGGAATTGCAAATTTCTAAAATCCCCATAGTGGGTATAGGGGAGCAGAGGATGCCTCATGCATTGTCATCCAAGAGTGACAGCCCCTCTGACTCCAGCACTGTCCTCATTGCTGGGCCCACAGCAGGGTGAGTGTCAGGCCTGGGGTGGAGGGCTTTAAGGGTGGGAGAACATGTTTTTGCTATGCTGACAGGTCATTTTCTTTGGAGCTGATGCTAGCTGGTCCACGTGAGAGCCACCCCCAGGCTTCTCCAGCCTGCATTGAAACCACAGACACTCACAGTTGAACAACCCTGAAAACACAATACAGATCTTAAGATTCAGTCCCAATCCCCCCGGGACAAGCAAGGCAACACATTGATGCCACCAGCTTGCCTGTGTCAATGCAAAGTGCACAACATTTTGGGCAATGTTAGCTGTAGGAAAGAGCCACCCTCCCCAACAAGTCCACAGAGGTTTGAGGAGATGCCTCCACGTTGTCCATGATCTATGGCCAATCAGAAGATCTGGCCCAGGGCCTAAAAACACTTTTAAACTTGTGTCTCCTTATCTCTCCTAAAGAACTGGTATACTCTTTCCTGCCTCCCAAGAATTATGCAGGAGTAAATCTTCTCGGATCTGCAGAATTCTTTGCTGACACTAATTGTATTACAAGAAAGAAACAGATTTATTTTTAATGGAACAAGACAGTTATTTTCAAAGAGCATGTTTGAAAGTCTGTTAGTAAGATGAAAAAAGTACTCAAATTTAATAAGAGGAGCAACATGACCTCTGCATACTTACCATTGCTTTAGCAAGACCAAGTCCTTCTCACTTTACCTCAGCTCGTGCTAATCTCTGTGAGTGCTCCACACACAGGAGCTTTTGCCAGCACTGGAGCTTATGAAGATGATACTAGTTATGCTGCCTAGAATAAACCAGATGCTGCTGCAAAACAGCTGGAAATTACTTATCTTCTCCCTCCATATGCATCCCCCCCTTGTCATGATACTGTCTGAAGTCTTCTGTCTCATCCTTCTGTTCCCTTCCCTCAGTCCCCAGCCCACTCTCACATGTTGGGATAGATGCAGCAGTCTTGTTGAGGACATTTCCTCCCTTAGAACCTAGACACAAAGCTCAATACTTTGTTCCATCAGGGTTTTCATCACCTTTTTGCACTGGCTTGTTAAAAAAGAAGGGTTTCACTTTTCATCCCTGTGTACCAGCTGGCACCTTACAAGTATGCCTGGGGTATTCCAAGGAAATGAAGGGGTGTCATTGCCCAGCTCTCACTGGTTTTACACCAGGTGACACACATCCTCTGCTCTATGTCACTGTGGTCTGAACTCTAGGATGTGCAATCTGCTTGATTCCTGCCAGCATTAGTGACAGAGAAAAAGAAAAATCAGACATGGATCATCAAGAAAAGCAAGTGTAGTGTGGAGCACATTTGTTTCTAAATGGGTGAATTCCCCCAGGACACCATCTCTCCTCCAGTTTTCAGCTCCATTGGAAATACGTAGATCAAATGTCCCACAGAAGGAAATGAATTGGCTGAGGTTGTAACTTTACACACACATTCTCTGGAGAAATTCAATAGCTAGATTTCTAAGATTTCAACCTGACCATTGCAATGATAATACTCAAATGAGAAAAGAGAAAGGAAGAAAGGTGCTTCTTGCCACAGCTTTATCTCGTGTGATCTCTGGTTACTGCTGATGCCAGAGAAGAAACCTGCTTTGCTTTAGAAAGCAAAGCAGACCCTTTCTGTAGCACCACCAAGTGGTTGAGCATCACTGGAAAAAAATGTCTGCAAAACCAGCCTCAGCAGTGCCTCACAGCAACATTTTCCAACTAATTTGCAGTCTTTTAAGTGGTAAATATGATTTTCTGTCTATAAACCTGGATGTAAATTGGGACTGGCATCACTGAAGCTGGCCAGAGTGTGGGTGAAGACAGTATTAGGTGTGTTGCACTCAAAGTTGTCAGGAGTAGACTGACAAAATCTTAATGCTTATCTGTTTTTTGTGTGGCTGAGCAGATGTCTTGAGCTGTGAAAACCAGGACTGGGATGTATTAGGAGTGCTACAGGCACAGAGTGAGAGACAGGTCTTTCTTTGAGAGTTTTTTTTCACTGGGAGATTGTATCAGGAATCAGTGGTAGGCAAGTGTAGGCAAATTCTGCTTTTTTTTAGCAGAATTTACTTTTCTTCTCCTGAAAAAAAAAAGTGAATTTCTAAATCAGATTTGAACAACTATGAAAGGTGTACTATCACAAATAAATATGGGGGCTGATTCCTGTTGCCAAGAAAGACTCCTAGTGTAAAACTGCCCTTTGGCAGTGATAAGTGATCAGTGAAACTCTTTCATATGTAATAAGTTGTTGCTGCTCTGCCTTCAGGGTTGCTACTCAAGGAGGGTTCCTTTGCCTTCAGTTTTCTTATGACGGAGAGAGGCCTGAAACAGCTTGATTGCTCAGGTTCTTCCCCACTACAAAGAGACTTCCAGGCAAAGGGATTGCCTGGGATGTCCCTTGTAAAACCTGGCTCCCAACACGGTCCTTAGGATCAAAGAAGCATCTGCCTTAGGAGCCCAAGCCACTGGCATTGTCCTGGTTGCAGGTTTTTTTTTGAACCTACAAATCTGACTCATGGAAAGACTAAAAGTGCTGCACCTGGGACCAGGCCATCAGGCTGCACCTATGCTGAAATCTGTTGATTTCAGCAGGTTTGAATGCAGGAGCAAAACCTTTGTGTCTGTGGTGATCAGCCTTAGAAAGGCATGTGATGTAATTCTCCTCTCAGCTATCATGTCATGCTTTAATTGCGGCATTCATCAGTTGTAGGTATCATTGGGTCTCAGCCAATGATCCCCACTCGTTTTCTGGCCAAAAAGCAGGACACAGAGGCTTGTGTTCATCACTGACCTTTTGCAGTGCCACAGCACCATTCTACCCTTCTACCTCCAGGAATGGCAGGGACCAAAGGTATCTCTGCCCTTCATGGGGGCTGCCCAAGTGAAAAGACCCCAGGAGGAATAATAGGCCACCTTCTTCTGTACCTGCTAATGCTTCTGTAATTAAAAAAGCAGGTGCTCAGTGGCCATTCTGTTTGCCTGCCTGCAAACTTGCAACACAGCCAGAGATGCCTGAGGTGCTGCTGTTTGGAAAAGCAGCAGAAGGACTCAACATTCCTAATGACAGAGATATGTTTTCAAAAAGACATTTCTTAACATGACAGGCAAAGATGAAAGGGACCTGAGGTGAAGCTTCACACAGCTCCATTTCAGAAACAGCAGCTGCCAGTGGTATGGTTATTGGACTCATCCTCCAGTACAATACTGCTGACAAATAATGGGAATATTTTCATTTGAAGAGAAGCACCAACAGACCAGGACCCATCATAAGCAGGCTTGGGAGAGCTCAGTGTGGTTTTCAGAGGAGGTATTATGCATGGCTGCCAATGTTCAGGAGCAGTGGCTATTCAGCACCCCTGAAAAGAAGGGGCAGATTGATCCTGAGGGAAGATAGATAAATTGAGGCAAAACACATGGCAGAGTATAATTTCTGAGGGATTATTATAATCATTAATAATTCTTTGCATTTGTGCATGTGTGTCCATGATATACCAAACAGCAGCATGTATATATGAATATATAAAAACAATAATATCTACATACCCATCTGTATGTACATATGCAAGCTCACATTGCTTTAGCAGCTATAGTAGGGATCCTGTCAACACTAGCCATCAATATTAAAAGCCCTTTTATGTTTATCTTGATGCTTGAGGATCTAAAGGTCAAAGTTCACAAGGAGTTGAAATATTGTTCCTGTATAACTTTAAAAATATAATCACAGCAGAGCACAGCACTATGTTCAAGCTGAAATCAAGCTGACAGTTTTAGTACAGAGCTGGACACCCCATTGTAGCTCTGGCCATCTGCGTGCACACTACACTTAAAATGGAAAAAGGCCTCTGGGGAAAATGAACCAAATTCACTGTGTGTACAAGCAGGCATCATCCTTTGAGGTCTGTGGAATGCATTTGTTTACACCAGTAATGGATGTAATCCAGAGACTGATATTCTTTATGAGACCTCACTTTTCTTTGTTTTGATGCCAGTGTAATTCCAATTTGGTATAGGAATTATACTAATTTATAGAAGTGGTGAAAATTTTTTTTTTGCTTTTCAGCACAGATGGTGGACAACAACTTTCATAGCTTGTTTCCTTTCCTAACCTACTGTAATTTTTCTGCAGGTGCTGTTCCTCTGACTTTTTACACGTACTTCAGATTTGCATAGTCTCAAACAGAAGGCAACCAGGTGTTCAGTGCCCACATCCAGTACCTGCTCCTTAGAGTGAATGGTTTTCCCCAGTGCATATCCCATTCCTGATGCTAATGATTGCCATGTTGCCTTCACCAGTATTTCCCTCCTGCCACTGTCACAACCCCACCGTTCCAAACAGGAAGGGCTGCCTCCCCCAGAAGTTCATTAATGCTGCTTGTTAATTGCCTGAAGACTGCAGACAGAGGGGTTTCACATGCTTGAGGCATCCCTTCTCTTCCTTGTGGGTTGGCTGGATAACCTGATTTTCCCTGGAGAAACAGCTTGCAGTTAATAGCATGGGCCGTGTCAATAAAACTAAGTACAAAATAAGAGTGCAGGTAGCAGGCAGCAGGCAGCAGGCAGCATTGTAAAGCATCAGAGCCAAAGTAAAGGGCTTAATATTTAGTAGCCAGGAGTGTAGACTAGAATGAAGATAATCTGAACTCTCCCTGTGACGAAGTTAGCAAAAGCTCACATTTATCCCTGCCTCTTTTACTGTCAGACTTTGTGTCTCTGGACTTAACTTTGCACTAAGTGCCACCAAAAGCAATTCCCTTTCCTTAAGTTTTTTAACTTTTGCGTTCCTGAAGATCAGTGACAGAATAGGTGAACAGATCTGCACTGTTGACTTTATACAAGCTACTTAAAAGAGACCAAGGCAGAACAGGCTACCTAAGCATCACACCGAGGGTGTGGTAGGAGAGGTTAAAGTACAAGCTGCCTTTCCTAAAAGCCTGTCCTCTCACCGACTGATGTAATTTCCCCTGATAGCTCGAGCATTAGCTCTCCTCGGTTTAAAAAACGAGTCCCTGAGGAGCCTCAATTAAAGATGCCAGTACAAAAGTGCAGGGCCTGACCTCTCGCAGCTGCACCGGAGCTAATACTGATTCATTGTGTGCTCCGTGTTGCAGTCCAAGGGCAGCACAAGGGGCAGGGGAGGGCTGCGGAGGCACTTCAGGCTCCTGGTTAGCTCATTCATAGACACCTGGTGTCCCGCCTCCTCCTCACGCTTCGGTGCATCCCACCCCTATTGTATAGAAAATCCACTCCTTTAGAGATCTGAGCTGCTTGGGCTGGACAAAGACCAAAATGAAATCCGCAGCTGCCCAGGAAGAGGCTTTCTCTGTCAGGGGTTATTATCGAGGATATCTGATGAGAGAGCGGAGCGGGGAGCCCCCTTCAGCTCTGTCAGTTCCAGTTACAGGTTTGGATGGATGCGTTCGCACATGTGTTTCTGCTTCACGTAAACAACACAGACCCCTCTGTACCTGGTGTGGACTGGCATGCCTCCAGTGACCCCGTTTAGCTCCAGAGCTTTATGAGAGGTATGTGACCTGCTGCACTCACCGCGTTTGGCTGGACAGCACTCCGTTTGCTGCCTGCAGGAAACAGTGTCATGGAGCAGTGAGGCCAAAATACCCTCATGGCAGCTCCATCACCCTCAATGAAGTTGCATCAAGGGTAAATTTGAATTGACAAAGGCCAGCTCCTATTCTCACTTATCCTAGAGAGAACCTGGGATTGCACCATTAGTTCCCAGGGAGTTATTTTGTATCTACAAGGGCACAAGCATGAACAGAATCTGGCACCAAGTTTAAAGGAGCAAAACAAAGAGAGGTTTATGTCAAACAGGAACAGCAGCAGATGGCACATACAGGCTGTATAGTCCCAAGTTCTGAAAGGAAAAGAAGCATAAAGTTAATAGAAAACCTTTGTGGTTACTAAGTATGTTTTATTCTTGAATCTCCTGTAGAACTGATCAGTCCCACAGCTTATAAAAATAGATGCAACAGGTGTTAGTTTGAAGACTTCTGTGCTTCATGTTAAGGGCACTCATGAAAAGTTTATGTTCAGTGAAACCTGGAGGAGAAATCAGGATTACTGTGGAAAAAATTCTGCCCTGCTACACTAGAGAACATCTGGAGCCATTGACCAGGGGAATTTAAATCTACATCTCAAAAGCTTTGCATATCTGATCACCACTATCTCCGTCTAAATAGCCTCTTGCTGGCAACCTGACCTATTTAGTTGGTGGCTGCACCTTCTGTTCTCTACATCTCATTTCCTTCTGTTCTCTATGTCTCATTTCTTTCAGGGTAATGAGGATGAGTGTTGTTATCTGATTTTCTCTTGATTTCCTTCTTTAATCTGATATGCTTCCTGTGTTCACTTTGAGCACATCAACCTAAATCAACCTAAACTGCAGCCCTTTAAGACAACCAAAGACAAGGTGCTGTCTTGGGACTTACTAGCCAGGCTGCAGCATGGGGGTGTGAACATTATGCAAAGAACCAGATATGGAGCTGAGAGTGGGATTTCACAGCTGCTGTGAGGAGTTGGGTGACTGAATTCCATTAAGATTGCAGTGAGGTTTGGCAACCTTGCTCTTCCTGGCTGTCTTTGAAGAAGGCTCAGCAGAAAGCTGAAGCCTAAATCTTGAATGAAGCAAGAGACAAGGTTACTCCCACAGGAGTGAGTACTGCTCACTGCTATTGCAGTAGCTGAGCTGGATACTGTGGAAGGATCCCCTGGCACAACTCTCTTTATCCTATATAAGGATGTAATAGAATATAAGGAAAAATTAGGAGAATTTTAGACATTGTCAGAAGCTATTATCAAAGTGTTGAAGGTCTGTCCAAATCTGTACAGGCAAATCAGCTAGAAAGGTAACTGGACTTGGGAAGATTTGTACGTGTTTATACAGAAAGCTTGGTCAACAGAAGTTGGCCTTCCTATGTATTGCTAGGGCAACAAACAGGAAATTCTGCCCCACTTTGAGAACACAATGGCATTTGGGAAGCAAGAGGCAGTTAATCAATATGTCTAGTTCAAAAACAGGCACTGCCAGACCTGTTCTACCCAACATCTTCAACAATAGTTCTTGACATATTACGAAATTGTTTTACCTTCAAAGTCCATTTACATTGTCAGAGTGATGAGAGAGGGCTGTGTTCTCAACAAAACAAGCTGCAGAATTAGGGGCTTCAGCAATACACCTTGTCCTAAGGGGGCCACAGTTTTCCTTCGCCATCTGCTGTGAAGGCAGGGCAGGAGGGTGAGCAATGAAGCTTTGCATCCTGCTGTACCAAGTGCCCTGCGAAGGTGTCCCACACAGCTACTTACTCACAGACAAATATTTGACATCCTGACACAATAACAGCATCGTAACAATGTGTTGTTTTCTTCTTTTCTGTAAGTATGCAAGAATTACTTTGTAAAGTAAAAGCCCTACTTGAAAATGGTTTCATTTCGACTTTGAAAAGAGTAAGTGGAGTTGAATTGCCTTGAAATACAGCATTTGTTTTTGCCAAATGCTCCTATTGAAACGAGCAGGAGAAAGCAGGGCAAGAACAAACAGACCCCACAGATCCCTACCAAGGGTTATTATAAGGCAGAGCAATATTAAGGTTCTCCACAAGTCCAGGACTCATATTAAAGAAACGTTTTAAATAAACTTACTGATAGAACCTACATTAGAGATCTGCCAAAACACCCAACCTTTTCCTTGATAACTGCACGGGAGACTCAAAAATACAGCCAGACAGAGGTTTCATTGTCAGAAGTGTGCAAATAAGATCAAAATGTACAAGAAGAATTTCAGCTACACCTAAAAAGTTGCTGTTATTTTTGAAAGCAGGTTAATTGGTGGTCTTGAGCCTTTCACTGCACTTAGGATCTTTCCCCAGAGGGAATTCTCTTTAATTGCAAGGACTCACTCTACCACATGTACTGGAAACAATGTGAGAAAAGGATTTCTTCCAGCAGGTAAAAGCATTTCAACAAGCACATTGATGAGGAATGTCTGGGATTCAAATACAGGGAAGCCCATAGCTGACAGCCTGGAACAGAGGGGGATGTAACAAGGAAAGAAAGGAAAAGAAAAGAAAAGAGAAGAAAAGAAAAGAGAAGAGAAGAAAAGAAAAGAGAAGAGAAGAAAAGAAAAGAGAAGAGAAGAAAAGAAAAGAGAAGAGAAGAAAAGAAAAGAGAAGAGAAGAAAAGAAAAGAGAAGAGAAGAAAAGAAAAGAGAAGAGAAGAAAAGAAAAGAGAAGAGAAGAAAAGAAAAGAGAAGAGAAGAAAAGAAAAGAGAAGAGAAGAAAAGAAAAGAGAAGAGAAGAAAAGAAAAGAGAAGAGAAGAAAAGAAAAGAGAAGAGAAGAAAAGAAAAGAGAAGAGAAGAAAAGAAAAGAGAAGAGAAGAAAAGAAAAGAGAAGAGAAGAAAAGAAAAGAGAAGAGAAGAAAAGAAAAGAGAAAAGGAGAAAAGAAGAAAAGAAAATAGTTAATTACAAACATGTGTAAAGCATGAGGCAAGAAAAAGAAAACAGAGAAAGAATGGCAAGGATCCCGTGGCAAAGTGACCGGTGGTGAGCTGTCATGCCCAAAGCCACAAGATGAGGCCCACAGCATTTATTGCTCACTGGAAGTAATTTTTCAAGTCAAGGAGCAATACTTCTCCAACATAAATGAAAAATTCCAGTCAGCAGAGGGTAACTGAAGCCCTCTTAAAACAAAGGTATCATTGAAGAGAGACTAATAAATCACCTAGTGACTAGATTTTTTCATTTGTAGTGAAGAACTCTCTCAAACCTGGTCCCTGTGTCAAGCCCATCCCTGTGGTATTAATAAAGCACTTCAGGATGTGTTTATCTTTACTCAGTACAAACTTCAGAGGGACCTAAGCACTTTGAATTGGGAGTCAGCACTTTGGCTAGGAGTTTTGACTTGCTGCTGGGAGACTTAGCTGCTAGCCTGAGCCCTCAAGCCTCTCTTTGCCCGTATAAACCCATAGTAATTCCCTGCTTCTGCTTTCTGGAATGCAGACGGGGAGAGAGGGAAAGAAAGAAGCTCCTCTGGGTTCCTCTGCCCCAATCTGTAGTTAACCCCACTCCCAAAGCACAGGCTTTTGCCCAAATGCTTTAGGTATAAAGGAAGTTTGGGCTCACACTCAAGGTACAGTGTAGCTACACCCTCCAAAACTCTCTTCCATTTTGCCCGCAGCTATATTGAGGTGAGCAAGATTCACCTCGTGATGGACATTTCCATGTTGCACTCTTGATTCCTTTTTGCAGGAATCGAGTGCTGATCTCTAGACTCAGCCACCATCCCAATACAAATTTATCTCTAGATTTTGTCCAGGAAATGTTGAAATCAGGGCTGCCTCTAAATAGTTCAGGCAAAAATGCAAACACTGAACTTCACTCGCTACAGTACATCTTTCCTCAATTCTCTTTTACAAGAAAGCACACCGACTCCTGAATGTGGGTTGTGCTGTGAAGTCTGTAAGAACTTAGATTTATTTCATTGCTCTTCAGGAGGAGGAGAACTTTTTGTTAGGATGACATGAAAAAATTTGAAAGGAACAATAAACAGCACTCTGAAAACTCTTTTTAATAGATGTGCTTCTTTTTGTAGTTCAAATACTTTCACAAACAGGGATTTAGCTCTGTGCAACCATTTGAAATAGAAGCTCTGTTACTGAATTAATTTTATAGGTAAAGTAGTAAATTATACCAGTTTTAATGAATGTGAAACAGTAAAGCTAAGGAAACTGAAGAGCTTTGTGAAGGCAAGTGAAAGCAAATCAGGATCTGAACAAAGGACAAAGTAGTAGAGCTCTTGGATAGATTCAGCCTTTACTCCAACTGTTTGAGGTTTGGGGCAGACCTGGCTCATGAGTCACGATAAGCAAGAGAGTCAGCATGTGTGCTGCAAGGGGCAGGTCCCAAAGATGTCATATGAGACACATAATTCTCTGCTAAAAGTACTTGCAGATCATCCACAACAACAGCAAGATTACATGTCAGTAGTAATGCCCCGAACCAGATGAGAATGCTACCCCTCACCCTATCCTTGGTGGTTCCTGTGGACTTTGGGGAAAATACATGAATTCTAAGCAGTTCAAACATGTGATTCCTGTCTTGCATTTATGGAACTACCAGCACTTCTGGAGCACTTAGTTGCAATGCTTATAGCCCTTGATCTTACTCCTTGACCTGAACCAAAAACTATTTTTAAGGGTTATATTTAACAAATAACACCCGTATGTATTGCCAACTTCATTATAAGTATTCCTTACCCATACTAAAAGAATGGAGAGAAGAGAAGAGAAGATTCCTTGCCTTGGGAAGATTTATAAACTAATAAAGGTCCCCAAACACTGGAAAATATATAATGGGGCTGGAGGCTGGAAAGCAGCAGGTATCTATTCTATTTGGTGCTTCTTCACCTTTCCCTCTCCTTGTGTCACACACACACTATTCCAGTGACCACGGAAGTCAGTAGAGAAGGATCTATCAATGTCCATAGGCCTTGGATCATGTCCCATGAAAGATGTGATTCTACAAGAGACAGGAGAGGATGCAGAAACACCTGGAAGTTAACATTATTAAAATGTCAGAGGTGCCGTGGTTGCCACCAGCCACTTGGACTGGTGGCTGTCTCTGCTGTGTGCCTTACTGCTGTAGCACGCCTCCTCTCTGTCCCTCTCTGTTCTTTGGTTGCTCAGCTCCTTTGGGCAGGTGGTCTGGTGTCTGAGTGCACACCAGTGGATGGAAGGAGCAGTGACACAAAGGACAACTGTAGCCTGCACCCTCACTTCCTACAGCTCCACAGCTTAGTTTTACCCCATGTTGTTACCAGATAACCCAAATGAGCTTGTGTGATAAGACACTATGGAAGGTCTACAATGACTTAATTAAAGGAGGTTCTTCTGAACCCAAAGAAGTCTAGGAGGAATCACCCTGCTATCTCTACAGCTGCTGTAGCTTTAAAACCACAGCAGCTTAGGGGGTACAGGGCATTTTCCAGTAGTGTCCCCAAACTGCAGTCACTGGGAGGCTGTGACATTCTTTTGGAATGCTGTAATGCTGTTTGATCACTGAATGCATTCAACTACAGAGGTATTTTGCATGGCTCTAAGAGGTTATTATCACCTCAGTTAATTATATGTAAGGATTCAGACTCTGGCAAACCTTAATTATCCTTCCATCAATCTCAAGGTCACAAAAGCTTAGTAGGGCTATTATTAGCAATACAAATATCTCATTTCTGAATGGAAAAGCTGTTCTTGTTCTTGCATATCTTATTTTTAAAAACTAAACACATTAGACAGAACCAAGAAACCACCTTGACAATGTGGAATCCTCAATGGATGTGCTAAGACCAATACCATCTTCAGACATGAATGTATGTTGTTAGAAATCTGGTATGGGGATGAGGCAAAAATTATCAGAATGGAGTGCTTGAAGCCCATATTTAACCCTAAAAAATATGCCCTTGGGAGAATGGTTTGGTGCCCAAAGCATTCCAGTGGAGAGGTGCCTAAATAAATCTCATCCAGCACCTGTTTGAACCTCTGGGCACTGGTGTCATACGCATGATGTAGAAATAACAACAGCTTCATTCACTCAGGGCACACATTCAGATCAATCAATGTCCCTTTTGTTTCTAGCTCTGAGGGCTGTGATGGCATCCCTGAAGGCATCAGCTGAACATGTACCAGGTAGCAGCTCTGTCTGAAACTCCAGGCAGCTGGGAGCAACAGCATGGAGAAGGCTGTCCCTCAGTGAAGGGCCTAATGGTGAGCACTGGGTTATCTACATTGTTAATCTTTTGAACAGAAATAGTAATAAGCATGCCCTGAGGCCCAGCCTGCTTCCCCAACACCACAAACCATATTTGTTTAATCCATAAACCATAAGCCAGTACTACCTCCTCTGATAATGTTCTTATGCTGCTGTGTCCAGACCCTGAGATCTTGAAAAAAGAGAGCCTCGCTCAGATGGGAAGATTTGTCAGCTATTAGGTATTCTGGTAAGCTCTGATGCACTCATAGGAAAGGAGGGGATTTTTTGAACTTGAGGGGTTGGAGATCATTGTTGGGTATATTACACATTTTCTATGTGGCTTTGGGGGAAGTGCTTTGGCCTAAATTTTGTACCAGGAAAGAAAAGGGGAATGTAGCTACTGACTTGAGTGGGATCTGGATCAGGACCCTTGTCATTGTCTATAAGTTTCCCTTCTAGGTCGAAATTTTCTTTTCACCACACAGTTTCAACTTATAGACTTTGCACACTCGGCAGAGGTTGTCCAAGAAAAGCTTCCAAGGCTGAGCAGACTGGAGGTAGTGTGCTGCCCTTCCCAGGTCTCTGGCTCACAGGTATACTCCCTTGCAGGTTGGATCTCACTCCCTTGCAAAAGCATTTTGAGTTTCCAGGACAGGGAACTACTTGTCAGTAAGGTTTTTTTTGGCCTGAGTCACACCAAAGTGTGAACTCTTCAAATACACTCTGGGAACTGCAAAGTTTTTGTTTTACCTGCCACTGACAAAGGATATCAATTCCTATGTTTAGATCACGTCTCTTGCAGTGCTCTCTCTAAACAAATAGCTCTTAAGTGGCTCTCATCTTAAGGCATGGTTTTGCTTGTGACTTCAGATTTTTATTGTAAATCAGTTAAAATCTAAGCATAATATTCTATTCTAAGTAGTATCCCCCTACTATGTATAGATAGTTGAGAAGTTTGGTGAAAAGGGAGAAATGATGGAAAAAGAAAAAAATTGTCAGAACTTTGAAAGTCAGAGCAATAAAAAAATTCAAAAGTTTCAAGGTAACCCTGATTCTTTCTCCTCTTGTTATGTTTTCCATCCTTACTCATAACTCTAGGATTCCATCCCAACCCCAACCTAAGCAGTATTGACAGGAAAGGATTATCCACTGGAATTTGACATATTTACATCTAGAGAGTGCCAAAGCAAAGTCTTTCTGAGTGGAACAAAGCCACCCTTATTTGAACTAGCTTCTTCCTCTAGAATTGCAGATGAACACCAGGGTGAGGCACAGGAGTTAATTGTGTAATAACTGTTTCCTCAAAACTTTTTTTTACCTGAAGAGGATATGCAGTAAAATGAGAAATTGCTTCTTTGGCTTTTATTCCTCTCACAGTGAAATAGGAATCACTAGAGAAAATATTCGTCCCCTTGATGCTAAGGAGAGCATCTGGTAGCATCATCTTGGAAAAGATTTTGAGATGTACTATTTGCAAATCTGTGGCAGCCAAGGGAACACCTGCTCCATAAGCAAAAAAAAGCAGAGTTCAGGGATCTCTTTGTCTGAGGTCTAGCAAGCTACAACTGTGATGCTGTATTAACTCTGAATAGCTCTGAGCTTTAGTATTTGCATTATAAATGCAGGAATTATCAAGCTCTGCTCACATAAAGAGATTTCCAAGTTCTTTCATTACTCAGCAAGCACTGACTCTTGGAGAAATTACATTATATTGGGAGCTTGCAATGGATTGTATATTAGAGATTCTGAAGAGGTTTTCCTATGTGAGCAAGGACAAAATACACTTTCTTGTTTTGGTGTCCGGGCAGAATTGCCCTTTGAGCATCCCTGGTCACTGTTAGACTTGGTGGGTTCTTGGCAAAGGAATCACTTTGTTTGCTGTTTGACCTCATGCCAAGATTTACAAATAGGTGTTCAAAAAGTCCTGACTGTAAATATTCTGAACCAGCATGTCTGACATTGGTGAATATCTGTTCTTGGCTGGTGGAGGATGACAATGGCTAAAATCCATGCAGGAAGGCCAGGGTGGCAGTAATGTACTAGTACTCAGAGGACCAACAGGGATTAGCATCTCACAATGCTAAGTATTGCACAGAGCTGATACTAAACCCAAAAGAGCCACAGCTTCCCACTCTTAAACGTATAAACCAAGCAGGTGATGATACAACAAATAGGCCAGGGACCAGTTATTAGCAAAATGGCAAAACTGGGCAGAATGAGTGTCGGTTGCTTCTAGAATCAGCCCTGCAGTGGATGAAGGATTTTTCGGGGCGGAGGGAGCGCAGAAGAGCATTAAACAGGGCACACGGGCCGGTGCTGCGGCGGGGCCTGGGGAGGGGAGGCAAGGGGCACCCGGCGCCTGTCCTGGGCCAGCTGGATGCGCCCGGCCGGACATGTTCCCGGCCCTTGCCCTCGGAGGGAATTCCAGCGGCCCGGACAGACAGAGGGATGGACAGCCAGACGGACGGACAGACGGACAGGACGGACGGGCTGGCGCAGAGCCCGGGCCGCGCCGCTGCCGCGCTGCCGCCACCGGGGGGCGCCTCTGCCCCGCGCCCTCAGGCTCGGGCAGCGGGGAGGGCTCGTTCTTCCCTTCGTTCCTCCTTCCCCTTCCATCCCTCTTCCCCTCCGCTCGTCCATGGCTAAACAGCCCCGTTTGTCCCGTCTCTTCTCCTGCAACATCTCGCCTCCGATGATCGCCATTGTTCTCTTGGGGAGTCGCTCCAGCCCAGCCATTCCCTTCCTGCAGCGCTCTGAACTGGACAGAGAGCATCCCTGGCAGTGCCCAGCCAAGCGGAAGGTCCGCACTGGATGTTTTTTGGCTGCTGGGGTGTTTGTACATCTCAGACAGACTTTTTTTCCCGTAGTCATTTCACCTCTCTGCAGCTTTGTTTACGGTACCAGCTGAGCTATGTCAAAAAAAGGTAGTAAAAACACTAAATCACAAATCCATGCTATAATGAAACATTTAGACCACCAGATGCCCTCCTCAGTACTTTAGCTCAAGGCAGTGGTTGATTTCCCGCTGGGAGAAGTCCCTGCAGCAACCCAAGATTTATCTCCATCACATTTGCCAGAGTAGCTATTTGGGCAAGCCCTTTCCAGAGTGATCAAGTCCACTGTGCCTCAGTGTAATGGTTTCTCACTGTGCCTCAGTGCAATGGTTTCTCCATTTGTGAGAGCCGAGAATGAAGGCAAGCGTTAATGAACAGGTCCAATCAATACCCCATCAATCAGGTAAGACAATTTATGTTGAAATTTGTTACTGTAACAGCATGTTACTGATGAACTCCCAGTAGTATAAAGGAACACTGGCAACACAGTCTGTCATGCTTAAGACCTTCTCCACTACTTTATTACAAAGTGGAAGAATGACAGTAAAGAGCAGCATTAGGTCTGTATGTGGTCTGTGAGCATTTATGAGGAAATTAAGAAATGTTTGTATTGGATGAAAATGTCAAACCAGACATAAAAGCTGAGCCACCAGCCTGCCAAGAGATCCTTGTCTCTGTGCGTGCCTCTAGACGTTATTATTTACAGAGAATTATTATTCTCATTTAGTGAAATAAATAATTTCCACAGCTTGCCATAAAAAATCAGTTACTAGAAGTGTAATTAGTAATTATTTGTTTAATCTTTGAGATCAAATACAGCCCAGCTGCACTGGTGGCTTTAACAGCCTAAGTTCCAACACCGTGTAGCTACTATAAAGTCACTGGATGCTGTCATCCAGCTTGCTGCCAACAGGTTCTCTCAAATACCTTTAGATAGAAGGGCTTGGGTGCTCACCTGTTTAATTAAAGAGTTATTACCTATTTCTGTGACTTTGGCCTGAAGAATTGCCAGGATATGATGATGCCTATACTCCCGAAATTACCCTTTCCTGAACTTTTGAAAGGCAGATATCCATCATGAGAATGGTTATCAGCTGATGGGCCTTAAAATACAGCATTCCAAGCTAAGCAAAAGGACCAGCCACTGTGGAAATACCACACAGGTTCTTTCTGCACATTATTTCTGTCCTACAAGCTTTGGGCATTGAGGAAATCTTACAGAGGTCTTGCTGGCAATGTCTGGCACAGAACTTATTCATGGCACAGATCAGGTATTTCACACTTCATGATCACCTTCTCAGGCTCCTGAGTCTGCTGGTCAACAGCAACACCTTGATGTGACTCAAACCTTGCTTCCAAGAGTTGGCTTGTAACCACAGCAGGCAAAAGTGCCTCGACATTTCCCCGTGGAAGCTGAGAACAAGTAAAGGGCTGCAGCACATCTGGTGCTTCCCCAAGCCCTTCCCTGTACACCAGTGGGAGCACCCTGGGAAACACAATAAGCAAGCAGCAATCAAAAAGGTGCAAAGAATATTCCAAATGTTTATTATGTATTAAAAATACTGCAAATAAGCCATAGAGTTCATTTCACAGTAACCTAAACAACATTGTTCAAGAACTTGAGAAGTCAACAAAGAACAGTGCAGTTCCAACAGTGACAACAGTTACTTTAATGCCATGGCCCCCTCTTTCTCTGACAGCAATTCTTTCCTGTTTACAGCAGGAACAACACTGGATATGGTTCAGTATCCTATTTACCTAGGAGAACTCCTTTTCACCTGTGCTGTTCCCATTTCTGGGAGATGCTATTTCTAGGAACTTTTCATCTAACACAGTCAAGGATCTGTCTGGTCCAGGCTGAGGTGGGCATGATGCCCACAGCCTATTTCCAAGGTTTCCATGTGCAGACTCCTTTACCAATTTTTTGGATAAAGTTCAAAAGTAAACTTGAAAAGGAGAGATATTAGAAATCCTTTCCAAAAAGACAGAAAACCAAAGAAGCTCCACGAGGAAGTGATTTCTAAAAGACCATCTACAGAATTATGACACTTTTCCCTCACTCTCCTAGAGCAGGTCTCCTAGAAGGATCTTTGCTACCAATGCCCTAGCCAGACACCTGGTGACAAAAATAGTGACAAGAATCAGGCATGAAGTCCTGAATACATAACAAGACTTCAGGTCACTGTCAGCTGTGTGAAAACTTGGAAATGTATATGCCATAGAAGCAATTCTGCTGATTTCATGGTGATTTTCCCTCTTGTGTGTTTTGGAGTGTATTATTGCTGTTGTTAGCATGCTTGTTATATATGGAAAACAACAGGTACAATTTTGGTCCTTCTCTTTCCTCAAATTTGTGATGATTTTTACAGAAAAATCCCTTATCAAAGACCAAATTAGATCTTTCCAAGGAAGACAGCCTAATCACGTAAACAATCTGACAATATGACAAAAATATTACTGTACCCTCTTGAAATTAATCCCATCCTTCAGATGTCCCTTCTAAGCACTGATCTTCTGCACCAGCAGCTGAAGATGCTAGCAAAGAAGCCTGTGATCACAAAGAATGAATCTCTTAGGCCTTAGCCCCAGGCAGTGCCACTTACATCAGACCTTGTTAGTTCCTTGGTACAGATCAAGGTCTCACAGAAACACGCTACAGCTCAGCTGACCCTTGGTAAACTGACCACACATCTGAGTCCCAAACTGCAGAAACAGATGAGGTGCTCCACACCTGCCCCACTCTTAAGTTCACCACAGTAAATAGATTAAGACTTTAGTAATAGATTAAGATTTGTTTCTTAAACCAAAACACACCAGTAAAATCCTCAGTGAGTGCAGCAGTATGCTTTGGGTACCAGAACAGCTGTAGCCCTTCTGTGTGGGGTATCTAGTGTCAGTGTGAAACACCTTCATGCCATTAAATATGTGCCCATGCTAACGAGGCTGTAGTGCCTTAGTTACACCACTACACTTAACAGTGGTACAACTTCACAGAGAAGATGAGCCCTTAAGAAACTCAACCCCCAACTAAACTTTTATTTTCTTAAAACAGAATTTAGGGGAAAGAAAAAACCAAACAACAAAAACTCCAAAAACACTACACGGAAAAGAGATAAGGAAATAAGCAGAACTGTCTCTATTATTTAAGTATTCTTATTCTCTTTGGAGGTATCAAATTGCTTTTTAAAAGAGTAAAAAACAGGGCATACAAAAGCTATTCTCCTTAACCCATTATTTGCCCAAGGAGCACCACTGCCTAAATGTTTTCATGTATTTTTTCTACTTTCACAAACAACCTTTCCAGATCATTCCTTAGGTCATCTATTGAGCTCTTCACAGACTCCAAGTTGTTCTCATTATTTTCAATTTTCACTGAATAGGCGACTAAACTATCTACTGCAGTTCTTATCATTTTCAAATCGGAATCAACTTGGCTAACAGAAGATCTCAGTTCATCTACAGAGCCTTCCACAGAAGAAAACTTTTCAAGGTAGCCTTGAGAAAGTGTTTGACCTGCCTGAAGATTTCCTTGATCCAACAAAGTACTAATTTGATTCTGGACATCCTGGAGAGCACCAGAGGATGGCAAGTCACTGATGCTTCTCTTTAAGCTTTCCATGTCGTTGTACAGCGAAGTCTGTGCCTCACCAAGATTTTTCAGAACATTTGTGACTGAAGTTATGTCTGTATTTGAGAGTCCCTGAAGAGTGCTAATGCTTTGTTCTAGGGTATTGAGTTTATTCTCATACTCTGCCTCCTTAGAAAGGAAAGATTCCAACTTTTCACTGTTTTGAGCAGCAACAGATGCTAGAGACTCTAGGCTGTCTTCTATGTGCCTCAATCGAGACTCCAGTCCTTCACTGTTCTTCCCAAAAGTTTCTAATGCTCTTCTGAAGAGTTCATTATCTTCCCATTTGTTCAGGTTGGTTTTAACTTGCAGTAAATCTTCATCAAGTCTTTTAATGTCACTAGGGAGCTGCATAATAGAATCCTCAGCTCTCAGAACTTTCTCTTGTAAAGCTTTTAATGAAAGGTGTTCAGTGTCCGCAGCCTCTTTGAACTTTTCATGTTCTTGTTTGAGGTTGACTAACTCTTTCACTTCAGTGTACACATCAGACTCCATGGAATCTATTGTACTCTTCAAGGTCTCTATGTCCTTTTCTTTCATTTTCATGGATGCTTGCATCTGATCAAAAGCATCTTTTAGCACCTTAATTTCATGTTTATACACATCTGCCTGTTCTAGTGAACCAACCTTTGTTTTCATATTGTTGATTTCATCTTGGCTCCTTTGCTGGACTTCAGTGAATACAGCAATGTTATCATTTATAGACTTGGTCAGCTCTGTTAGTCTCTCTTCCACTGTGTTTTCCAGAGATGTGAAGTCTCGTTCCCTTGCATCCTTCACCATGTGAATGCCGTCAGACAAGTCTTTCAAAATTTCATTTTGCAGCTTCTGAAGCACTTCGCTGATCCGGTTTATTTCACTCTCCCCTTGTTTAACAGCCTTCTCGCTCACCTCCTGCTTCTGCTGAACAATTTTCATCATGGATTCAAATTCTCCAAATGTGGTTTGAAGAGAACGTACCTAGGCCAGAAATACACATGGTTAATACTAGTAATTTCACCCTTTTTGTCAAGATCCTTATAGCCCTTGTTACCAGATAAAATTATTACCTTGCAATCCTTCATGCCCCATACCTGAAGTGACTCAGTGGCATACAGATATGGGAGGCACAAAAAACCCAGCATCTTGAGCCTTACAGCTCTATAGATACGTAAGCCTTCTGTTAAGGGTCTTTGGCCTCACTGACTTGACACTCATGATCCAGGAAATCTGTGGCAGTGAAAAAGGAACCCAGGTCTCCAGAATCTGCATGCAGACCCTTGACCATCCTTCCCCTATAGGATTCCTGGTTCAAAAGACCACAAGTCTTTAGGAAAAGGAGGGGGGGGGGAACCAAACCAAAAAAGTATCAGCATCAGCTTCTGAATACAGAAAAGCTGGAATTAGATTTTATCAGGCAAGAATACCAAAGACCAATTCCTGACCATGAAAAAGAAGTTTCATGGTAGACAAGAAAGAGAGAGACAGGAAAAATTAGAGGGAGAGGGGAGCTGGGATGGTCCAAGGAATGGAAATAGTAATCATGACATTTTGCCACTCCTAAACACCGATGGAAACACTAGAGATTTTTTTTTTTGTTAATTATTTTTTAAGATTAGAAAAAATTAGGAAGTCTTTAATGTTCTAAATAGTTAGCAGCTTGTTTTTCCCACGCCTGCATACGCCCAAACACTCACAGTGAGCAGGGCGCATGTATGTACACACAGAGAACAAAAGCACAGCAGCTGCCAAGGGCTTGCCTTGCATCTAGCTCAGGTTAACAGAAAGTTCCTACCACTGCATCAGGTACACTATTAAACTTCTCAATTACAAAACTATCTTTACAACTGGTTTTAGTAGCAGCCAGAGGGAAAAGGTCAAGGGGTGAGGGGCACCACGTTCATTTACTCTCACATTTAAAGGTAAGATCCAGGCTAGGGAAGCACGCATTATTTAATTTTGAGGCCAAGCAGAGCATCGGTCTTAAGACTGTGGAGAAATCTTTTGGTTCATATGTGGGTTGTACTTTCTTAAACTTAGTAAAGCAATATAAGAACTCCCACTGGCTGCAAGAGGAATCCATCACACAGAAAATACCTCAAGGCTTTGGCAGGATGGCAAGTGCTGAGTAATGCACGTTGCCTTGCCTCACACTACTCCCTGTGTTTGAAGGGTATATTAATCAGCCATGCCACATGGGCTGCCATGTTTACTGATTAGATACACAGCTGGAGGGGTGGTTTTATTCTATAAATAGAAAGAAGTATATTTTATATGGTTTTAGAGAGAAATACACAGAGCTGCCTTTATTTTTCTTTTCAACTGAAGCAAGCTCCAGCAGTTCCCTTACTGACTCTGAACCTAGATGTGCTTTTCAAAAGACCAAACACACATCCTAATGAGAAATTAAGTTATTTCTGTGTATTTTTGAAAATCCCTGGCAAAATCCTCCTCAGTTTTCAAGGAAGTCTACACTGTGCAAGAATTCTATAGTTTGGCCATGAAACTTGCTCTTGCTTGGAGATCCCTGCAGTTTGAAGAATACCCATTAAGATGACTTCTGTTCTTCCTCTTCAGCAAAAGGGTTTCTAATGCCTTTACATTCCCTACACTTGTATTCTCTAGTGTTCCCACTGGAAATTAGAAATGAGCTAAGGGGAAGGGGTGAAGAAGGTAACACTGCCATACACATTGCAGCTGGACACCAGTCATTTGACTGATTTACCAACCTCATTTTCATTAGATCTTAGCTGTCATTCATTCTGATTATATCCACAGAGAGCAGAAAGCTTTTTCTGTATCACTATAAATGGAGGTCAAAAATCTAAAAGGGTAACACAGGAAAGTTCTCCTCCCCTTCCTATTACAGTGACACATTTCAACCAAATCACCGAATTCATATTTGCAAGTAACTATCTTTTTAGTCTAAAAAATAAGAAATAGCCAGAACTCTCCAGAGGGTTGGGTCTCTATGACTGTATGACTGACAGAGATGGATCCCACCTCTCACAGTGGAAGTACTTCATACCTGCTCTGCATTGAAGCAATGTTCATGGTGTAAGTTGAAGCTATTCCCCATCTGGGCCAGCCACTTGAAGATCAGAGAGCTCTGATATACTAAAATGGACTAGGGTCTTCAAATTATACCAGCTTCTAATCTGATTTGTCCAAGAGCCACCAGGGCTCAAAGCAATACCCTTGCACGAGAGGAGTAAAAACTCACAGCTTCAAAGCAGTTAGTCTGTGTATGAACCTTCATGTGAGTTTGCTTTTTTGGCACACATGGCTGGTAAGATTTAAAGCCATAGCCCTTGAAAGATTTAACATCACAAATAGTACATAAAAATGTATCTTCAGCCAATGACTACTGTTTTCTCTAACTAGTCATACTGTCTTGTGTTTAAACACCAAATGACCTTGGCCTCTCTGAGAATGGTGCTATGTTAAAGACTAAATTTCCACATCATTTCCTTTCTCCTCAATGTGTAAAGCAGATGAGTTTATATAATGCTTACTCCTGACAGAAGCTCTCTGCAGTCAGACGAAGGGCAAAGCAACACAGCAGGCTGTGTCGATCCTACACCTTTGTAAAGCAATGAAATACAGCCCGCTCTCCTCTCCCTCGAGTACATTCCTGTGTCACCAAACCACAGCAACCGAAACTTCCAAGGGTTACATCGAAACCCTGTGATCTCTTTCCCCCACCTTTGATAGCCATCTGCTATACACAGGCAAGTAAGTTTCAGTTGTCTTTGAAACCAACTATTTATAAACTTCTGTTATATACTCCTCTCCTAGAATATGTAACACATACTTATGATTTTCTGCAATGACTTGGAGATGGGAGGCAACAAATTGTCTCCACTCCTTTGATTAGAAGGGCTTATACACTGCATGTACATTTGAATTCTATGCTCATGTATTGCAGTTTTGCATCTTGCCATTGCAATTTCTTCCTTCTTACAGTCTACTAAAATGGCTTAAAAACCAGTAAAAAGCAACAAACTTTGCTAGTTCAAATCATCATCCTGTCACCAGTGAGTGAACCCCCCAGGATTTAAATTTAGCTTCAGATACAGCCCTATTGCCCTGAAGTTTACAACTCTTCTCCCCCACTGGCATGAATTTTCCTTTTCCTTCTTGTCGTTTGGGACAGGAAACACCAAGACTGACGATGTAATCTCCACATGTGCAGGCCACTGTGTTTCTGGAAGCATCACTGAACAGCCAGATTTCTGCCAGTGCCTGTTCCCCCATTGCCAGGCCAGGCCCAAGCTCGCAGGGAATACAGGGAATCTGAATGGTCTGCCATGCAGAAAGCAGTCAAGCTGAGACAAGAAATTCCTTTTCTTTGATCTGATTCAGTCATAACTTTACAAATTGTCTTCCAACCAATTAACCTACTCCTGGGAAACGAGTTTAATTGTATGTTGATGATATGCAATCACAGATGCCATTTTTTAAGGTTTTAGGCACTCTAGGATGCATCCAAGTGGACAGTGCTATTTGTGAAACTATAGCTAGGAGGCTAATAAGGGCCTGAACGACAAAAATGAGGGAAATGAGCATTTATTTCACTTCACTTGAGCCACATCCTATGCCAGCAACTTCACAGCGTTTCCATGGTCCTGGACTGCCTTGGACACTGTGAGTCTCACTCCCTTGGCCAGAGACTGCGGCAGGAACGTGGGAGGCAGGGTACTGCAGCAGTGTTTCTGGCACAGGCTCTGTTGTTCAGTGAAGCTCACATGGGTTTTGTTTTCTAGAGTGTGGGGACGCTGAGGCAGGATCCTGCCCCATTCTGACAGCGCTGCCACCCCGCGTCCCTCGGCGAGCACACCTGCCTGCCTACTCGACAGGCAGCGACGAGCAGCTCGTTCGCCCCGCTAGGTTTAAGAGATTTAGGGGCCTCGAAGATACAGAATTATGGGCAGCAAGCTCCTTCAGAACGGCAGGTCCGCACCGCTGCCAACACCTAATGCAGCGTGCGGGCTGCATTCTATAAAATGGCTTCAGGCTCAGGCCCTGGAAAAGCGAGCTGGGGGCTGCGGCCACCGCCGCGGGGTCCCGTCCCGCCCCGTCCCGCCCAGCTCTACGCTGCCTGGCAGGGATTTCTCCTGCTCTGGGGCCACGTTTGCAGGCACGGGGAATACGGCGGCCCTGACTCTATCTGCCCCTCTAATGCCATGAAAGCATCTTTGAGGGAGCACGGAAGAGGAGGGGAAGGCAATGGGACACGTTCGCTTTCCCCAAGCCAGGCCATCCGACAGCCGCACAGTTCCTTATTTAAGGGGCGAACCCCCGCGTCTGCCCGCCAGCACAGGCGGCTGCTGCCCCCCGCCCCGCCGAGCAGCACC
>VZTT01058488.1:30152-43226 GCA_013400855.1 Buphagus erythrorhynchus | reverse complement strand
GGGCGGGGCGGAGAGGAAGCCCCGGCCCAGCCCCGCGATGACAGACCCTGTCTGGACCCGGTGTGGGGGTCTCGGAGCGGGCGGGCGTCCCCCAACCCAGACCGGTCCTTCTGCCAGTTTCTGGCCCCGCGCGTAGTTTTGGTGGCAGAACGCGGCTGGATTCTGCCTCACGCAACTTCTGCTTTGCTTGGTTGTGATTTTGGCTGGAATAACTTAAGCAAGCTTCGGAATGACTGAGACAAAGGCATGGAGAGAAAGTTCTTTTCTCCATCTGCAACCCCTCTCCCCAACCCGCTTCGAGTGCTTGCAGAGCCGAGACTTGGCATCGGGCTGGTCCCTGGGGACCCGACAGCTGCTGCCCTGGCTGGCAGGAGCGTTCCAGGCCCCAGACAAGCCCCTCTCAGGGCTTTGTCCCAGACGGAGAGACCGGGAGCTCAGCACTGAGTCTGCCCGCAGAGCCTTTCCGCTCCTAGAATGCTTCTTTGCCTCCCCACGCCGATACGAGCCTGCTGCCTTCATCTTCCCCATGGAGCGGGTCCCGGCACAGGACAGGAAAGGAAAGGCTGAGCAGGCCTTCCCCTCTGCCGCGGGCTCCAGCTGGAGCTTGAGGCACTGAATGTATCTGTTTCACTATTTGATTAGAGCAAGAAATTAAACCAAGTTTTGTCTTGGAAGACGTTTTCTTTTCTTGGTCTTTCCTTTGATTACAGTATATTCTTCCTTTACATATATATATACATAAAAATAAATTTTATATTGAGTATTATGGAGAAATAGTGACTCGTAAAGTCAGCAGGATCACAGTCCTGATGTCAGCCTGTCAAATACAGTTCCACCTCTGCCAAAGCTTAAGATGAACTGAACTGTTTAGTCTATACATGATGTTCTAGTAACTACTAGAATGGGTGATAAGAGGAGAATTCATAGTGAATTGTGTCAGGCATTTTGTTAGCACAATTCTGTCAAATGCACAGACCTGAGGGGATGTTGGAGTGACTGCAGGTTATGGGCACCACAACAGAACTTACTGCCCTGACCCTAAAAAGTAACAGAGAGCTTGCATGGGGTCAGGAGGTTGTCTAAAATATATCCCAGAGATGGCTGAAGCTGGTATGAGGGGGCTTGCACTAAAGCAGGTGAGGAACCCTCAGAATAATGTCTTCTCAATACAAGGAAGTAGAGATCTTGAGAGTAGAAATCTTCAGCAGCAAACAAATCACCCTGGGAAAGCTACAACAGAAGTTTCCACCATGGACACCTAGCCACAGCCTTAGTTGTCTCACACTTTATGAGAAGGGGATATCAGATTTCTGCTTAGGAAGGGCCTAAAAAGGCTAGGATTTTTAGCAGTACCATAAGACCCAGGATTTTAACTCTGAAGCTGTTTATTTCAGAGTTTACTGTAAGAACTGAGCCATATGGACTTCACCAGAGAGAATAATCAAGAGGATCATCAGTGTTACGTATCAAGGGATGTAAATCTGTTTCAGGCAGCCTAGGTAACTGTCACTATTTCTCCTTGTCTTGCTTGGTAGTGACAAGGAAAATGTTAGCAATGTACTACCTAAAGATTTTTCTCACCATGGAACCAATTCAAGCTATTTCTGACCAAGAGTACCATTCTACAAATAGCTTTTTGTTGTATTTGACACTGTGGGTCAAACTCTATTTCCTTTGTACAGAAAGACCAATTACTAGTGCATTAGGAATTTGCTGAGGTGGTAAAGTTGCTAGACACTGCAGACTGGTGTGGTTGGGGAAGCTACTGATGTACCATTTTCTCTCAGAAGTGTCAATATTCTGCTTTGCCTTTGTGTGAATTTGAAGACAAATACTTCAGTGCGGAGAAGCAGCAAACTTGTTTGCCTCTCACTAAACTTATTTCTCCTTGGAATTTCTCCTAGGAAACTCCACAGAAAAACAAGCTAAGAAAGCATCCTTACACCTGTCTTGTAGTCTTTCTGTCTTGAGCTTGAGCCTATTATCAAATCTGGGCCTGATGATCTCAGTCAACCCAGAGTCTTAACATCCATCTGTTAGCACTAAAGCCAGTCTGCCTGGCTTAGTTATTAGGATTAGGAAAAAATGTCTTGTGACTTTAAGTTACGTTCTCAATTTAGTTGTCATGGGCCCTGGCATAAGCTATAGCATGCCTTGCCCTTTCCCTCTCTTCCCACACTAACCATGATTTAGCCACATACTGGGACATTTCTGACCCATGGGGCCAAATGCAGCTGCACATCTTATCCACTCAGTAGCTGCCTTGGTGTTTGCTGGATAAAGCAGAGCATTAATTGTAGGCTTCACTGTCTTTGCCAGTTTTGCTACTAACAGTAAGGAAGGTTACGAGCCAATTTAATGCAAAGAGTGAGCACAAACTAGTCCTTCATTTCAATTAACAAATTTCATTACAAGTGCTTCTATAGTGAAAGGCCAAGAGTCAAAGTCGACTTGAGACACTAGTCAAAATTCCAAATGTGTACCTTTATTGTGGTTTAACTCCATCCAGGAAATAAGCACCACAGTTGCTCTCTCTCACCCCACCTGTCCCCAGTGTGATGAGGGAGAGAATCAGAAGAGTAAAAATGAGAAAAATTGTGGGTTGAGATAAAAGCAGTTTACTAATTGGGAAAAAAAATTAAAGTAACATTAAATTGTAATAAAAATAAATTGCAATAAAAATGAAAATAACAAAGAGGTAAATAAAAGCCAAGAAAGACAAGTGATGCAAATGAAAACAATTTCTCACCAGCAATGGACTGATGGCCAGCCAGTCCCCAGGCTGTGCCCCTGCACCAACCTTCCTACACTTTTATTGCTGACCATATTGGAACATCCCTTGGGTCAGTGGGGTCAGCTGTCCTGGCTGTGTCCTCTCCCAATTTCTTGTGCACCTTTCTCCTGGCTGCTGAGAGTCAGAAAAGGCCTTGGAAAGCACTGCTCACCAGTAACTAAAGCATCCCTGTGTTACCAACACTGTTTTCAGAACAAATCCAAAACACAGCCCCTTGCCACCTACTAGAAAGAAAATTAACTCTATCCCAGCCAAATCCAGGGCATACATGCATGTGCTATATGACACAAGGACATTGATCTTGTTAATCGAGCAGAACAAATTTAAAGGCTGTACAATTATTTTTCTGGCTGACAGTGGGGATACCAGAAAATGAGAAATGAGTGGCATTTCTCTGGAGAAAATCTCTCCAGTAGGTAATCTACTTTAAGATCCATATAGTGGCCTATAGCTTCAGCGCCTCTGGATCAGGAAAGAATTGAAACCAAAAAGAAGGGGAAGTGCTGAGTACTGCAGTGTTTAACTTATTCTTGGCTTTTGGACCAGAATCTCAAAGCATGACCTTGGTGCCTTGGTGTACATCTCTGATACGGTAGATAGGTAGATAGGTAGATAGATAGATAGATAGATAGATAGATAGATAGATAGATAGATAGATAGAGTGAGTGAGCTATGCATTTAAGAATGGGCTCCAAAACAGCTGGTGTGCTTGTGAGAGGAGGACACTGCCATCGCTGAAAAAATTGTTTTAAAGCCATTCCTTTCTGGAATCCCATCCTTACTCCATGATTTAGGTGGCATCCCTGAGATACTTTTTCCCCTGAAGTTATCTTTCATATCAGTATTTAGAAGCTGCTTCACTTGGTGAGGCTGACTCCTGTCTCTCCCTGTGCAAGCTAGGCCACTGAGCAGCACAGGTTTCCACAACTGCCAGACCACAGAGATACAAAATGGACCCTGAATCAATGACCCTGGTGTTTTTGCAAGTACTCTTTCTGCAGTTTTAGCTGGTTAATTAATAAAAGGTGTCAGCAGCCATCACAGCAAAAACTCATGTTTTCCCCATATTTCAGATGGTGTCTATGCAAAAATGGATGTAAAAACTAATATTAAATTATGTTCTTGGAAATCATAACAGTTCTGTACAAAGCAGCCCATCTGTATACCATCAGAGTCTTCTCCAAAGCCCTTTTGAGCCTCTTTCAGACTTGTCATTGCCATGTGATACGCACAAAGTGGGGCAAAGTAGTGAAAATACAGTTATTTAAAACACTGTCTTCTTTATAGAAGCTATCGGATTAGGCTGTTGGACTTAATCCCATTTAATGTCTCTGAAGGCCGGGCTGACAGGTGCTCTGCATCGCTGTGAGCAAGCACTCCCTCTCCAGCCGGGCACTTGGCACTTGAGTAGCCGAACTCCATTCCCTGCTTCGAGCCCTTGATTTTATAGCAGAGGTTAATGGAATATACAGTGGGCTTTGGTCTACCCGAATACAGCACCTATTCCGTGCAGTTCACCACGTGTGCTAAAGCTTTCCTGCAGGAAGGGGAGCTCTGTCTTCATGGCAGGCAAGGCTGCGTTTGTTAGCTCTTGCCTCAGAGATGACTGCCGGTGTTTTGCCCTCTGTGCTTCCTGGTGGGTGAGGCAGTTGTGGCACGTAGCTCCTGTGACAGGAAGAGGTGATGACCCTGTCAGGTGTTGCTGGCCCAGTGGGTGCGCGAAGTCAATACAGCAATAAGCAAAGCATTTATAATGATAGTGCTGCACTGCCCTATGCTGCGTTCCTCAGTGGGGGCTCAGCAGGCCTCCGGACACCACAGCCATGAGCGAGACGGGTGACTAAAACTAAATTCAGCACGGTGCCGAGCGGCTCCCCTGAAGCTGCGGTGGCAGGGGTGGCAGTGGGGGACCAAGATGGCGTGGAGGGGCGCCTCGCTGCCCATCACTACTCATCGACAGTGTAAGGAAGAGGGCAGGAACATAGTTAAAGCTCCCTTTGCAGCGCAATGCACAAAGGCGGCCACACAAGGCCTGAGGCGCTGCCCCGTCCCCGGCAGAGCACACCCCTTTCCCCTACGCCCGGGCTCTGCGGGGTCGGTGCTCCCGTCCCTGAGGCGGCCCGGGGGCGGGGCGGGGGCGGTGCCGGCCCGGACGAACGGGGCCCTTCCGTAAACACCGCCCGGCCCGTCCCCCGGCCTACCCCCTGCACGCCGGCACGGCCCATTGCCAGCGCGGGGGAGTCCGCCGAAGCGTCTTCCCGTGTCGCCTCATCTTTCTCCACGCTTACTGCCCGGTCGCAGGCAGAATGAGGAGATGCGGGCAGTTTCTACTAGTATAAGCGGAGGCTGCCCCAAGCGCCTCGGATAGTTCGCCGCTGCCAGGCAGGAAAAGATGACATACCTCCCCCCCTCCACCGTCAGAGATGGACGTGCCCGAGGAAGACACTAATAGTCCGGGCTGGGTCTTTAAATCTGAGGGGGGGCTGTGTGCGGCCCCGGCGAGCGCCGCGCAGGACGGAGAGGGGCAGCGGTGAGTGACCGGCTGGGGACAGAGGGGCAGGGCAGCGCTTCGCCGGCCGGCGGAGCTGACACGCGGCTGGGTGTCCGCGCACGCTGGGCGATGAGCCGCGGGGTGAGTCCGGGTCAGCGCTGGCTCGGGGGCTGCCACCCTCCTGTGGGTGTGGGTGGCAGGGAGGTGGTGGACTGGCCCGTCGCTCTGCCGCCCCGGTGGGGGTCCCGCTGCAGCAGGTGGGTTTTGCAGTTCCTGCGCTGGGTCTGTGATTCTCCCCTTGCCTTGTGTCTCCTGGGCTTCCGCCATCCCACAGTGTCTGCCGGGCCGATCCGTCCCGACGGCCGCAGCCGCAGGGTCCCCCCTGCAGCCCCGGTCAGCAGGGCAGGGCAGGGGCACCCCGGGACTTCCCGGGGCATGAGGGCCGGAGCTCTTAGGGGCGGGTGCCTGGGCTCGCCTTCTCTGGGGCTGACAGGGAGCGTTCCCTCCTCACTTCTCCCCCGGATTCCCTCCCCCCGGGCACGTCCTTGGAAACGCTGTTTGTTTTGGTCGGCGAGTGCCAAACTCCTGCCTTTGCTAACTGTTAAAAACATGGGGCCGGGGGAGGAGACAGGCAGTGAAACAGATGGAGGAAGAGGAGGAGCCGGCGGCTCCCCTCGGTGTCGCTCCCCCCGAGGGGGAGGGGAGCGGGCAGGGCGTCCCCGGGGTCCCCCCGGGGGCCGCGGCCCCGCGTCCCATCACCGACCTGTCCGGGCGGAGGTCACTCCCGCGGGCAGCGCTCGGGCACTCGGCCGCATCCCACGCTCGCCGATACAGCTTTTTAAGCCTTCACGGAGAGAAGTGTCTCTTCAAGGGGAAGAGCTGTGGAACTAGAAAGCTAAAGGGGAAAAATCTCGGCTGTAAGCTGTGAAAAATGAGGCGGGAGGAAATGCAAGTAGCTCTTAACAAAGGTTCTTTTCTGTTCTCGTGTCGTGAGTGCTGACAGAGGTGGAGTTGGTGAAAGAGAAACCCGAGACAAAATGAGATTCAGTCGGTGCCAGCTTGAAGATAGTAAGAATGTGAGCCCAGCAGAATAAATAAAGTTAAGACCTTCATAGTGGTAAAACTGGATCGAGCACTCATAAGTTTCTGTGTCCATGCACACTTCCTTTGAGTAAAGCAGGGCTGTGGAAAACTTTTCCTTGAGGATGGTATCTGAAGAAAAAACAACACAAAACTGTGAATCTGTCTTCCTCCCCCCTCCCCCCCAGGTGTTTTGTAAAATAACTTCTAAAGCAAACCTTCAGGAATAAAGTGTGTTTGTGTCTTCTAAAACTAACTTGATCTTGCAGTCTTGATAAGTTCTAAATGAAGAATCAAGTTGGGTGATGCAGTAACCAATTAAGAGCAAGATGCCTTTAAGCATCTACAGTTTTGTATTCATTTTCTTTATTACTGAAAATAATAATCCCCGCCTGTCTAAATAGCAGAAATGTGAGAATTTATTTCTTCATTACTAAATCAGCTAGAATCTTGGGGTTGGTACATGTAGAAGATACTTTTAGCTTGATCTCCCAAAGAGTTTATTCTTAAAAAACCCTACAGGATGGTCCTGATTGAAAGAAGGCAAATGGTATCATGAAGCCCACTGTGACAGTGTCTAACCTAATATAAATGTGGATAGTCTTTAATGCAGCAGAGTAAAGCAGGTTATGACCTCAGGCTGACCCTTTAACAGAACAGGTGGGATATTAATATGTGTATTAAGAGTGGCCTAATATATAATAATTAATGAGCAAATAAAAAATGACAGGATGGTATTGTTCATCCAAGATGGTGAGTTACAAAGAGACCTTGCAAGGCTGAAGGGCTTTTTTGAAATACTTTTATGTGACCATTATACTAATTTAAACTTAAAGTTCTAAATGAACTTGGCCATTAGTTATTAATGAGAACTTCTGTGCTGTCTTCAAAAATGTAAGGAAAATCAGCTCTTCCAGTGTATGCTATAAAGCAAAGACTAAGTGACTCAGTTGTCTATTGTTGTAACTAATTAAAAATGCCTTTTTTGGTTTGCACTTACCTTTCATATTCTTAATGACTTTATTTTTGCCTAAGTGTTTTAGATGGCCCCTGCAAGTTCTGCTTGTATATTCATGTATGTTTAGTTTGATGTGTTTATCTTTTAAACTTAAAATTCAGCAGTAATGTTCTGAATCTGCAGAGTACACCCTTTCTTGCTTCCCACTGTGTTTGAAGCATTCTACTAGGAAATTTATTTAGTGTGGCAAAAGATTGCAGTGTTTTTTTGTGAGTCATCTCCTGTTGCAGTGTTGAAACTTCTTACTTAAATTAAGCCTTCTGAAGCACTCTACTGACAGCTCTGCTGTCTGTATGTGTGCATATATTGTAGGAGCAGGTATGGTCTTGATACATCAAAATGCCATGGGCCTCTTTGAAATGCAACTATTTGTTGCCAAAAGATCTTTTGCTGGGACTAGTGCTTAAGGAGTTAATGTATATAAACTTCTAATTCTACCTTAATCACTTGATCTTCTTGGAAATCAAGATGGGGTGGAAAATGGCAGTGCCAACTCACCTTCATGGCTGGTCTAGTGCTTCTTTCGGAAGCACCATGCAAAGCTGAATATTTATTAATATTGTCATACCCAGAGGTAAGAGGAAGTTCATGAAATGATGTTGTGTAAGTTGTGTGAGAGTATTTGGGGTTTTAATGGTCATTTACCTTCTTCCATGTTCTTAACCCCTGAACTGAAGCAGTAGACACACCGTGAAGTGCTCATACTCTGCAAGCAATTTGCAAGGCTTTGGGCCACTACACTGCGAACAACGTTAATCAAATCTTTTGATGGACCACGTGCTTCAACATTAATCTTTTGGAGGTTAGTTATTTGTATGGAAATAAAGGGGTGTTATACAAGATTAAAGCCTGGAAATACAGTGTTCTTATATTGATAAAAAAAATTAGTTGGAGGGTAATAAAAACTTTGCAGACTCTGTACAGTGTTACTGTGAGTGTTAGTGAGCAATTCAACATGAAGAATCTCAAGTATGTTCTATAACTAGTTTGTCACAACTAGTTTCTGGTCAGCACTAACTTTGAGATTTGTAACACAGATTTTAATTGAAGAAATAGTTTGTTTCTTCTCTAGCATTAACTAGTGACTGATTTCTAATTGTAACTTAAATATAATTTCGAAGCCAAAATATATCTGGATTTTGGGTTTTTTAGGTTCTCTTACAACTCTGTCTTGTTTAGCCAAGAGTGTTTTAAATATTTGCTTGTTAGAAATTATTAAGCTGCTGTTCTAATAAGAGTTATGATGCTTAGGATCACAGGTAATGCTGCAAGTTCTGTATGCATGACCTCTGTGTTCTTGTCAAGTGTCTCTTACTAGCTTCTCCTGTACAGTGATAAACTGTTAGCTGTGTTCTTGCTAATGTGGCCAATTCTTTTCACAAAAAACTCCAGCATAAAATATGGCATAAATAAGGTGTTCAAGTGCATCCTCTTTCCTCTTGGGAGAGGAGGAAGAGTAAACATACACTTAAGAAATGTTAATCATCTCAATTAACAGGGGAGTGCTCATCAGTATAGTAGCTCATCAAGTTATAAAGGCTTATACAGGATGAGTTGGTACCAAAAAAATCAAATGCTTTAAACTGTAACTAGGTGCCAACATAAAGAAATTTTCCTTTTCACTACCTCTGGTCTATCCCAGCACCCCACAATATGTTGATTCACATAAGTACAGACAAAGATCATCCTTTTATTGCTAGAAGTGTCTTTTTTCCAAGTTCAGCAGTTGCAAAGTGTGATATTCCCTGCCTACTGAAGTTGATGCGGTTTAATAATAAATGAAGTAATATATTAGTTAAATTTGCTGATGGAGATCATTGCTGGCTGTGTCTCTTCATAAGGTCACTACAGAGTGCTTCATGGCCCTAACTAGAGATGGAAGCTACTTTTGATGTCTGGGCCAAATTCCTTTGGTAGTAATTACAGCTGACGTCCAGCTTCTCATTTTAATATTATTATGAATGTATTTTTCACTTCCTGTCATGCAGTTGTTAATCATCTGTATCACACTGTGCAGCTGTCCACATTTTCTGCAATTGCAGATTATCTGCCTGTGAGACAGTTTCTTTACATAGACAGAAACACTATGAAGCACAGCACTTCTCAGTGGAGGTTGTTGTCTGTGCTAAACAGAGTGTTAGAGACTCAGAGTTGCCATTCGACTTAAACCAGAAAATCTATACACCTTCACTCCTAGTAGGAGTAATTTTTGGGTCTGTGCCACTGTTGATCTGATTCTGAGCACAGACCTACCTAAAGAAGCAGGCGAGACTTTCAGCTACATCCTGTCAGAAATGTAATATTCTGAATTACTTGCCTGTTCTTCCCCTGCAACTTCTGTGTTTGCTTCACAGTCGTTACACTCAGTGCAGCCTGTTTGTGGAAGGAAACTCATTGCTAAACACGTCTTTATGAAGTCAGGTGGGGCATGGTAACATCATGAGATGCCTTTATGGACATTGAAAAATACCAAAATTCTTGCAACAAGCAACTTCAGGGGTTCCTGTGGGTTGTCTTTCATTTTTTAAACATAACAAATTTAGGGACTATCTATATCATAACCATCAAGGTATGAAACAGCTGAAGGTGCAAAGCTTTCTTACAGAACAGGTATCGTTTGTTGATAACTATATGATTCTGCATGTCAAGCCAGATCCTTTCCTTTGCTTTTCCTGCTTAGGAAAGGCAAGTTCTTGATCGTCATTCACAATATAATGATCAGTAGCTGACTTTTGAGAAACAAACAAAAGTAAGTGCTGGTTTTATGGGAATTATGTTTGTCTTTCCAGGTCTTGTTTACTGTGTAAACAAGGTAAAGGGAATCAGAATGCCTCTCAATGATGAGCAGAACAGTGACTCAGATTCTTCACGCCTCTCAGAAAGCACAGCTTCTTCCAGCGACTCAGAATATTCCAGGCAGAGCTTTAACAGTGATTCTTCAAGCAAACCCAGCTCCCCAGCGTGTAAGCCTATTTCAGCCTTACCTGCATTGTGCATGGACCAATAAGGCTAACTTACCTTGTTTCTCTTTGCTGTCGTGGGTAGAAATGGGATTCTGAATCTGTTTAAGAGTGTAAAAAGAGAGGCATGGCTTTCTCTCTGCTGTGAAGCAGTGCATCTCCTGTGTGTGGAACACCAGCAGCAGCTGTATCCGTGGGGGTCTCCCTGTGCACTCTTCCCTTCAGAAAGTGTAAGAAAAAATGTGTCACCATTGTCTTCCTAACCTTGACATTGGTAGCAGCCAACTCTACCAGATATGCCTTTGTACAGAGGGTGGGTTTCTTCTCTTTGATCCTTGCACTTAAAAATTAATTCTGTAACTTACAGATTTGTAATACTATATCAAGTTACATGTAATTAATCTTAAATTAATGTTTTTCTTCAATAAATATTAGAATCAAACAGAAAAGACACATTTGCACAAGGAAGATAATTTGAGTAATGGTAGATAAAACCTTGGTTAAGATGTGGTTTATGTGTCTGTAAGCATTTGCAGACCATGCTTACTTCTTACATCTATGTAAATGAAGTCTTACATTAAAACAAGCTTGTTAGTGGAGCTGCATTTGGTGGCTGGCTCTTTGTCGTTCTTTGTTACCAGTCTTCCAAATTAGAATTTGAGGATTTAGAAATTTTGGGCATTTGCTCCTGTTTTCCAATGTAGAGTTTTTGTCATTGCTGCTAACTCCTAAAAAAATGAGTATAACTTACATTCCACAGCAGATGAAAGATCTGCTGCTCTTAAGTGGGGGGGTATGCAAGTCAGTAACTTCAGAACCTTTTCAACAGGCAGTATAACTATCATGTGCTCAGAATTATAGTGGACATCTAATATCTCTTACTGCCCATGCTTTTGGTTGGGTGGCTTTGACAGAAAAATTAGGAGATCTGTGGAATTCAAGATCCCTTTTTAAAGGGAAAAAAAGATGTCTTAGTTCTGATGCAGAAATGTGAAAATGCTCCTCAAAATGTTTTGAGGCTTATATGGTATTTCCCCACAAACACACACACCCCTGATAAGCTGGGAGTTTCCTGAGCTAGTGTTTTAGGGAGATATAAAGACTTGGTAATCTTGGGTTGCTTTTTCCAGAGTACTGGAGTCCAATTAGCAAGCAATAAATTTTCTAGATTTTAGCATCTTCAATTGCACTTACCAGCTATAGATATTTGGCTTGAATTGATCTTGTTTGTTCCAGCAGCAAGCCCTCCCAAGGTTATCACGTTTGATGAACTAATGGCAGCTACAAGAAATCTGTCAAACTGGACTCTAGCTCATGAAATTGCTGTAAATGCAAATTTTTGCATAAAACATGAAGATTACCCACAAAACAGGTAAGAGCCTGAATTTTGCAAAGAGCAGTGCTGGTGTTGGAAAGAGAGGAGAAATGAATGGAGCAGTCTAGACCGTGTTTTGGGAGCTGATGATTCACCACCCAAGAAAGATGTGGTTGCAGGGCATAATATCTGGGGAGGTGTGTTTCCCAACAAGTGATCAGTCTCATCTAAAACAGTTCCAAGGATGAAAGCTAGTTGAGTCTTTTCCATATCTAATTGACTTACTCCACAGCTTTGCAGGCACAGTGAAAAAAATTGTACACAAGGCATTTTGGGATCATTTGGAATCAGAACTGAATGAAGATCCTCCAGAATATGAACATGCAATCAAGCTCTTTGAGGAAATTAAGGAGGTAATATTTTTCCTTCTCTGTATTGTTTTGTCAGCTTAGCTCTAAGAGTCCCTTAGTTCACTGAAGGCTCTCCTTAACTTAGTTGAGCTGACACCTTCTAGTTCTTCCTTTTATAATATGAAGCCATGATTATTCAGAACTGAAAATAATGTCTATTTGTAGTATGTTTATATTAACCAGGAGTATGGTCACAAACAAACAGTGGCATGTGCACTCAACTTTCACTGCATAGTGATCAGTTGAAAGTCATGTCTTTTCCCAAAGCTTCACATCTCTACTTGCCTGTTCCAGAGCCATACTATGAGCTTAGGGCATGAACAATAGTATAAACATGACTGCACCTGCCCACGTAGACTTCATTGTTTGATTATTGCACAGGTGAGCATACAGACCTTCAATCCTAGCACAATACTAAATCTTTCAGAATTTTAAGTTAGTAAATGTTTGTTTTACAAGGTAACCTCCCAGCTTTTGAACTAGTCTAGTTGTTGACTTGCTTTTTGTTTTATTAGCTTTGAGCATTTTTGCAGAACTGTACTGGTGGTTTTTTTTTTTTCCCAAACAATCCTTTTTTCCCCACTACCTTTGATAATGTTCAGTCTTAAAATATCTGGTTATAATCTCTCAGCTACATACAGCTGATATGAATATTAAAATTTCGCTCAAGTGTGTTTACTAAGTGGTTTGATTTTTATTGATAAGCTTTTCCTTTTTTTCTCCCCCTCTAATTTAGATTCTTCTTTCCTTCCTGACTCCTGGAGCAAACAGGATTCACAATCAAATTTGTGAAGTTCTAGATACGGATCTTATAAGACAGCAGGCAGAACACAATGCTGTTGATATTCCTGGGCTAGCTAACTATATCATCAACACTATGGGAAAGTTATGTGCTCCAATAAGAGACAATGACATAAAACAGTTAAAAGCAACTGACAATATTGTAGATTTACTGAGGTTGGTATTTGAGTGTGGTTTTTGGAGAAAAAAACTCCTGTCTGAAAGG
>VZTT01058488.1:6353-30048 GCA_013400855.1 Buphagus erythrorhynchus | reverse complement strand
TGGGTAAAGGAAGTCTAAAATTGTGTCAGTTTGCATAACACCTGTTCTCAAACTATAGGAAAACTTCCTGAAGCATTAAAGGGGAAGAGCTCTGATACACAGATTGTGTATCTTACTTTGTAGTGAAATGGGTAGGATACCTAGATGAAGCCAGGCAGCTTTGAATATCTAAGTTGACAACTCTTGCAATAACCTCTGTTTCAGAAACTTTTTTTTCTGTCTCATTCATTCTTACAAAATGTAAGCAGCACACCTGTACTGTTTTTTATTGAAGTGTTAATTGCATGCTTCTTTGGGAAGGCCAAACTTCGTATTTAAAGCTCTTTAGTTAAGATCTTACTACTTGAACTTGAGTAAAACATTTGCCTAACAGGGCAGAAAACAGCGCTCCTTAGGTACACTGAAATATTAAGAGTAAATGCTAGTTGTTCTGCTGTGTATATATAGAGATCAAAGCAACTGGGTCAGAAGGATTGTTTCTCTTAATGCAATCAGTGACCAAAAAGTAAAAATCTGTTAGTTTAGGCTGAAATATACCAATTCGTGTAGTTTTTGAAACACTTAGTTACAGGGCTGTAGCATTTAGTGATGCTACATTAGTTCTATTCTTTTTAACTTAGACCAAGCCTTATATATACTACTCCTTCAAGAATTCCAGATGATAGGTAACATATCTGTTACTCTGAAATGGCAATGAAGAAGAAATCTTCTCCCAGAATTAAAATTAAAATGATAATGTACATGTGCTTTGTGGGTGCTGGTGAAAATCAATAGAATAAATTAAACTGTGAAATTTTAAATTCCTCTTTTCAGACAAATATTCCATGTTTTGGACCTGATGAAAGTGGATATGGCAAATTACACAATTAAAAGCCTTAGGCCATACCTCTGGCATAACTTGGTGGACTACGAAAGAACAAAATTCCAGGAAATTCTAGAGGAAACACCAAGTATGTACCATGCCATATTTAATTTAAACCTTTCTTTTGAAAGACTATTTGAATACATGCTGTGAAAACTCTGTAAGTTGCAGTTAACTTAGAGGAAAACTTCAATTTCTTGTCTGTATCTAAGTAATGAGAAAATTTTTTGACGAGCAAGCTGTCATTGGATGATTGTTTAACTTGCTGTCAGGTTTGTCTGTCTGTAGTCTGGGGCACTTTCAGACAAACTTACATTTGCCAAATTGGTTGGTGTCTGAAAAACAAACAAGTGGTGGCTCTTGCTGTCTGGATGCAGAAGCCCTACATAAAATGAGACTTTTCTCTTTTGTGTGCAATAGTTCTGTTGTTAGTATGAAGTAAACATGTGAAACCAGTGCCTGAAAGCTGGAAGGGGTAAGATGAATTTTTTAGTTCACAAAAGGCAGGCTCTGAACAAAATTTCTTAGATGATCCCAAGTCAACTTGATCCACTATTACATGTTTTGTGTAATTTGGTTCAACAGTGTGCAGAAATGTATCCTCCAAGAAGTAGTAAGCTTGCTAACATCTGGAGCGGGGCTTCTAAAATGGGAGCCCTGAGCCACTGGGCCTGCAGTGTTCATATATGCAGCCTGAGACAAACTCTACCACAACAAATCAAATGCTTTAATCATCCTTCACCTCTACTTTTTGGTCTTATACCCTATCTGATAAGTGGCCTCTCCAGAAAAGGGAAAACAATCCTTTGGGAACTCAAACTTTGAGCCTTCTATTACCAAAAAACCTTGTCTGAAGTCTTAACAATTTGTGGCTGGGTTTGTACAAATTAGGTAGAATTTAAAGGTGACCAGTGGAAGATGATCAGTATAAGAAAGTGAGAGAATTACCATGCGTGAAGACTAAACTGTCCACTCTGTTTACGTCTTCAGAAGTTGAATTCTCTTATGTATACAACTTTTTTTTTCTCCTCAGTGTAGTTCTTATTTGATGAAGGCATGCAGTAAATCTGTGCTATTTGCAATGCTTAGGTGCCCTGAATCTCACAACAGAATGGATAAAGGAATCAATAGAAGATGAATTGTCATCTATTTCTGATGAGTCTTCATCATCCCCTGGTGCTGATAGTAGTTCAAAACCAATTATTAGTCCTACATTGGTGCTAAACAATGGCTACTTGAAACTGTTACATTGGGACTATTGCAAAACAATTCCAGAGGTAAGAAATATATTTTGGTGTCTTCAGGTTACCAGCTATATTAAATCATTGGTGTGATATAATAATCCTGCTGTTGATGACAGTAAGTGAATATTCTCTTGCATTCCTTAAATTTCTGCACAGTAAATTTGAAATTTGGAGATTCTATTCTAGTCCAGTTTCTGAAATTCAAGATGAGCAAGTCAACAACCAGAAAAGAACAAGGTAAAGGTTGTTATCCCTCTTTCTAATCTTAGCTCACCAGCTCTACCCTAAGAGAAGTCTTGGCTGTGGTCAAAGGCTGGGCCTCGTATTGGCAGTACGTGGCTTTCTCTATCTTTAAAAGAACTGACTATAGCACCCTGTTTTCCTAACAGCAGCAGGAATTGGTGGGATCACTCTTTGGAACAGAATCAGTAAAAACTTGAGGCCTCTAAAGTAGGTATTTACCCTTTCTCAGTGCATGTAAACTATTGCTTCAAGACTCAGTGTTCAGTTTTCCCCTCGAATTCCTGATTACTGATCTCTACAACTTTCCCTAAAGCCGGTATGAAATTTGCCACCAGTCAGGGCTAAAATTTGCATTTCCAGGGAGGGCCTTAGCTACATGTAAGGTGGCCTGGCAGAGAATTTGTTAAATACATGGAAATGCTCTTCATGTTCTCAGTGTTCTTGGTGTTCTCCAGTCATTGGACAGAAGGAAAACCACCTTCTTACCTTTCTGTGAACAGTTTTGAGTAAGAACTACATACAGATGTCCTGTGGTGGATCTAGCTCTTGCCATACTATGAAATTGCTACCAACTGCAGTTGGTATGTTACAGTTGGATGTTAAAATGCCCCTGTGCTGCTCAGGATGAACTCTTTGTAACCTAAAGTTAACTCTAGCTACATCTTGCTGTGGGGATTACTTATGTACTTGGTATGATCAGCTGGCTTTTTGCCTGGAGTGGGTTATGTATCACTTGCAGAACCTGCTCTGGTGGTTGAATTGGTGGTTGTCAAGCACAGTTGTTCACTATTATCCCTCAGTTACAAATCTTGGCATTTTTTCAAAAGACACCCAAATCTAGAAGACTGTTCTGTCTGTAACTTGGTCATTACAATGTCCTCTGGATCTTCTGAGCGTTCCATGTCGTGGGCTGAATTAGTGGTTGCAGATTTGTCAGCAGTGATGAGGAATAAGTTGCAGTGGCCTCAGTTTCCTCATTACTTTACTTTTCTTTCCACCAGAGGTTTACTTCTGGTACTTCTGGTTCATAATGCCACTTCATGCTATACTACATATTTAGGATATTTCAGTTGCTGTCTCCTCTGGGTTTGTGTATTTGTGATTAAAAATAGTAATGCTTCATGACTACATCCTAGATCTGTCCTTTTCCTCTCTCTCTCCATCCTTATTCCTAAATTAGTATTATTGTTTCAATTCTAGACTCTGATAACAGATGAAGTTCGTCTTCAGGAGTTAAGAGAAAAGCTCAATCAATTAAAAGTCATAGCTTGTGTTTCTCTCATAACAAACAACATGGTGGGTGCAGCAATTGTAGATGTGCCTGATTTTGCTGACCAGCTGAAAAGGATCTCCCTTCCTCTTCTTGAAGGCATGAACAAGAAGTAAGGCCTTTTTTGTTTACTCCTCTTTTTAACTTTGTTAACTGTCCAAAAAAAAAAAAAAAAAAAAAAATTGGAAACAATTCTAGTGTCCTAGCTGGTGCTTGTTATCAATAGGAAGATAACAAATTTTAATCATTTATATATTCCTTTTATGATACAAGGCCACTATATGTTAGACACACGTTTTCAAAGGTAGATTTTAATGAAATCTTAGTCTTGATGTTAATGTACAGATTCTGAAACCCAGTAGTAAATTTCAATTCATACACTCCTAATACTGGACAGATTGACAATACAGTCACTAAATCCTCTTGGGAGTTGCTTCAAACTTGCCGTACATAGTTCAGATTACTTGGCTGCCTATTTCTTCGGCTGCTTGTACTACAAACAAGTCTGATGTATGTGACTGTCTTTCAAAAGAGTTTAACACTCTTTTTTTCCTCATTAAATGCTATGCATGTGGCCCAGAAAAACACCTAGGCACAAGGATAAAGTGAACTGGTGTCACAGCTGCACACTTGAAATAACTTTTCCCATTTGAATCACAACAAGGTCCTTATTTTATCTTCCACACAGAGATTTTCCTGTATATTTAAATTTACATAGATCTGCAGCAAAAAATGAAAACTTTTCAAAATTCTCATTGCAGAGACCAGCTTGAAAATAAAAGGGAAAGGATACAAGTGAGGGCCCTTTACAACCTATGCTACAGAAACTGCAGAATTTAATGCTTTTCTGTTTCTTCCAGAAACTTTGACTTGAAGGAGGCTCTGAATGCTATTGGCATTCAGATTTGCAGCACAGTGAACAAGTGTCTAAGTGAAAGAGGTCTTCCCACTCTTAGTGAAGAAATGCAGAGCAATTTAATGGGTCAAATCGCTCATATTGTTGAGAAGAATAATCCTGTCTGTTCCTTGATTGGTTAGTAAGATACTACCCAATTGTCATATAGTATGTGTCTGTTTATAAACTTATTCTGAGTAAGCTTAATCAACTGTCTGATTATCTTCTAAAAGCATTTTCTTACTGCAGTAAAGTACTGGCTCAACTAAGACTAAGGAAATGTTTACTTAGAGGTGGTGTTCTTGGTATGCTGCAGAGCATGGTTAGTCACAGCTAGAAATAATTGTAAAAGTGCATGTAGAGACAAGCCTAGGCAGCCTAGTATTTTGGAGAAGAATTTAGAAAAATGAGTGTTATTTAGTCTTCTTTCTGTCCATTCTGGGTTTAAACCTAGTGGGTTTGTTTATTTTCCTTTGAGACTACTTCATATTAGTCAATGTGATGTTGCAGTAGGTTTATGCTGTGTTCACCTTGCAGTAGCCAAATTTAAGAAGCTTACAGTATTGTTTCCCACCCCAACACAATCTTGGAAAAGAGTTGTTGCTTACATTGTTGGATTTTTTGCTGTGCTAATGTGCAGGGTGCTTACAAAGTGACTATGGCTTTGTCTCGGGTTTACATTTGTTCTGAGCATACTTTGTATTCCATTTCAGATAAACGAATCCAGCTCTTCATGAGAAGCTTGCTTGCTCTTCCAAGTTTTCAGAAGTGTATGCCTACTGTGCCAGGAGGCCTTTCTGTGATTCAGACAGAGATAGAGTTGCTGGGATCTCAGTATGCAAGCATTGTAAACTTCAATAAAAAAGTGTATGGACCATTCTATGCAAACATACTTAGAAAACTGCTTTTTCCTGAAGCAGCAATGGAGAAAACAGAAGCAGAAACATCTAGCAATTAAAAAATGCACCCCTTTTTAATCTTCCAAGACAGTAGGGAAGTCACGTCTCTAAGAACAGCCTACTCCAGTGACTGTTGATGGCAGAAGGTCTTGTAAAATGTATACACATAGTTTCTGAAATTCACTGTAAAGAAATTAATGTCAAAGTCATATACATATATTTTAATAGAAAAATATTTGTTTAATGGACTGTCACTTATAATAGCCACTAAATTATTAATTTCCATAGCAAGCATTTATTATGACTCGCCGTGGAAAAGAGCTGGCAATGTACTTACTGTTTTGCCACCATCAAAACAATGTTATTTTTTAACTCAAATATATTTACATATAGCAATGCATATTAGGAAATGACAAAACAGCTGTAGATAAAATGTACTATGCTTACATTGTATTTTTGTAGAGTAACATCTCAGACAATTATGTTTCTGAAAGTACTTTGAAGAAGAAAGTACAGCATAACTGCTTTAGTAACAAAGCGCAGGTTCACACTAGGCCAAGTTCAGGTACTCCTGCAATTACTGGACCCAGAACTTTGCCTCTGTTACATTAAGGAATGCCAGTGTTACAAGCTGTTTGCAGGATAGCATTAGTTGCAGAAGCAGCATTCACCACTTCAAGTAGGAATCATTCAGAACTTCTCAACTCTAATTAAGATTAATGATACACCTTAGAAACATGATGTTGGGGGGGTGGAATAAATTTCTGTATATAGTGTTTATTCAGTGGAGGTCATACACATCTTTAATACATGTATGTACTTGTCTTTGATCTTAATGGATGGGTATTAAGTATTTTTAAGTTAGGTCTTCCTAACCTTTATTCCCAAAAGCACTTAAGACTGAACTTAGAGTGTACCACAGAAGAGCTACCCCTTTCGTGCCCTTATCCAACTGAATGTAAGTTTTTTCACAAGATATTCTTAGGCCTGAAAGCAAGAACCCATGTAATTAGTAATTTTTGAAAATATTTTTAGATTCACTTTTTTACAGAGTGTGTGAGAAATACTCCCATTTCCCTCAAAGTTCTTTGACTGGGCCCCAATACTTAGTTCCCATTTAATGCATTGGGAATCTCAAATACAGAAAACGAGTAGAATTGAAATTAAGAAATGTGGAAGTGAACTTCTTTAAGTGTACACAGACTTTATGTTGCATATTTCAGATTACTGGGATTAGATAGTTCTGGAATACGTATTATAGACATTCTTGTCTATGAAATTGAATAATTTACTTGAAAATTATATTTTAATATATTACCATATAATACTCCTTTTAAGATGTCATATATAGAAAACCTCAGTGTGGTACAAGTTAGAACTTGTTTTTAATATTTTATATTACAATCTATTTTTTATGAAGAGACAAAAATATCCTGTGAAAGTGTAATGTGTCACAGATTGTTTATGTACATTACTGTGTCTATCGTAAAGGTAAAAAAAAAACCTGGGCATTATTAGCACTGTGGTTTTGTACTCCATTTCTACAGGAATGTGTTCCCTTTATAGCAAAGGAAATTACTTCTATTCAGTTGTTCTTCAGTGGCCAAGGACTTTGGTCACATGTACATATTAAGGAAAACCTTCTTCAAAATGCCTTTTTAGAGAAATTTCTCTAACGCACTTCTGTTCTATCCCTTGTAAAAACATTGCACAAAATAAAGATGAACACATATTTTAAAGGGAACTGTTTCTTGGCAAACCTGAGAGAAAGGAACTCTTAGACTATAATAACTATGCCACTAGGTAAGCCAGGCTTGCTCAGATGAATATGAAATTTTGATAGGCAATTCAAAATCATTAAGAATACATTTCAAAAGCAGGTAGAGGGAATAAATCTTAGTGATTTGCTACAATTTTAGAAATACCTATGTGATTTTGAACTTCAGCCAAAAGAGAGTTGTATGAACATTTGAAGGTGATTGTTAATACGATTATGAACTTTTAATTGTAATATTTTATATCCATTGTATTGTACAAATAAATGTCAAACTATAGGTCTTTAATGAGCTGGGAAGGCTGTCATACTAGTTTTTACCAGCAAATACTCAAAATATAGCATTTATTGGGGGGGTTTGGTGATTAGGGTGACTTGCAAAGGGCATTTTATAGCATGGCCTGTGTTTTAAGTGATTTTTTAATGTGTTTTAATTTAATGTGTCAAACATGGACATTACATCTGTTTAGTGTCATGTGTTGCATGCTGTTTATGCTACTGTGGCTGAAATGCACTTGCCTCTGCTCAGAAGCTGTCCTTGTGAAACAAGATGCCATTCTGTAGCAGCTTTGTTAAAAAACAAGTCTTTGAGGGTTTGTATGCATTAAATTCTGTTTGTGATACCATCAGTGGTGAAAAGTCATTTATACAAACTTTATTAAATGCAACGGATTGTTAAATGCCAAAGATAAATGACTGCACTAATATTCTGTTGTGACTGTTTTTCTGTTACTTCTCAGGGGCAGCTCCAGCGTAGAGTAGTGACTTTAACCCAGCTGAACAAGTACTGTTCAGAACAGTTACCTGCTTAAATCTGACTTCTTGGGTGAAGGATGTATTGGGCTTACATGGCAGGGTTGGAGGGGGAGTGGACTGTAGGGGTGGCTTCTGTGAGAAGCTGCTCCAAGCTTCCCCCTGTGTCCGACAGAGGCCTTGCATGGATTAGAAACATGGATTGCCACGTATTAAACAAACTCTCCACTGACTGTGAGCTTTAGGCAGGAAACCAAATGGACGGAGTCTGAACTGTTACTCCTCTTTAGGGTAGGGCCTTAGTGTCCAGGATGGGTGGAACCCAGACTCATCTCCGTGAATGTTACTCATGTGGACCCTGAGCCAGAGCAGACGTGTGTACGTACTGTTTTTACACTCTGCTTTTAGAACTTACTTACCAATTATTATATTTACATATATATATCTCAAAACCTTAATGCCACAGGAACCTGCTGCGATCACTAATGCTTCTTGTTTCATCTTGAACTGGGGCAGATGAGTTGCTCCCGATTTGACTGCGATTTTTGTGTCTCTGTAGCACCACCTCTTGTAAATAAATTTGTAGGTGATTCAGCTACAGCATTCAATGATAATTAATAATAAAAACGCTCAAAGCTGATGCTTCGCGTTGCTTTACATGCTGGAAACTGCAGGAAAGTCGTCGAAAGCCTAAATACTCCGTATCCCTGCTGCTTCCCCGACCCCGGCTGCGGGGGTTGGTGACCGGCTCGGGGATTCAGGGGGAACCCCCAGGAGGGGCCGGGCTGTAGGATACCGTGAAGGGCGGGCTGTAGGGCAGCAGGACGGCCGGGCTGCAGGGCACCGGGAGGGCCGGGTTGTAAGGTCCTGGGAGGGCCGGGTTGTAAGGTCCTGGGAGGGCCGGGCTGTAAGGCACCGAGAGTGGCTGCAAGGCCCCGTGAGGGGCGGGCTGCAGGGCATTGTGAGGGGCGGGTTGTAGGGCCCTGGCCGCGCTCGGCGCTCGGCAGCGCCCGGGCTGCGCGGTGCCGGAACCTTCGGGCGGCGCGCCGGAGCGCGGGGGGACGCGCTGTGCTGCAGCGCCGCGGTGCGCGGGTGACGATGGAGGCGCTGGGTCTGGGCACGCTCACCCCGGAGCAGGCGGCGGCCCCAGTGAACACCGTGGAGGTCAGCGGGGCAAGGGACAACCGGCTGGGAGCGCCTCGGGCTCTCCCGGAGCGCGGCCGGGCTGGGCTGGGCTGGGGTGGAGGAGTCGCCTGCCGGCGCACACGTGGAGTCCCCCCTGCCCGTGCTGCGCCGCTGGGGTGTGGGTGTGTGTGGGGGGCGTTGTCTGGTCCGAGGTGCCCCTCATGAACCCGGGCTCGGCCTGCTGAGGTGCCGTCCTGTCCCCTGTCTCTGCCCGACCTGTGTCCCGCACGCAGTGACGGAGCGGTCTGGGGTGGAAGGGACCTTAGAGCTCCTGTCCTTCCATCCTCCTGCCATGGCAGAGACACCTCCCGCTACACCAGGTTGCCCAGTGCCCCTTCCAGCCCGGCCTTGAAATACTTACTTAAGATTAAAATCATTGGTCTCATCCCTAGGCCATCAGTTTAACTGCATTACTATTTAACAGATTAAATCCCTTTTTAGAGGCATAACATTTAAATCAACTGCTCTTCAGCTTTCCAGACTGTGAACGCTACTGCATATAAGGGACCAGTAGTAAAAGCCACACCGTAGTGCATGTGTCTCTTTTTACTGCATTAGCTTTGCCATTATCAGATGTTAAATTGGGATCACAAGCAGGATTAGTAGATTAACAAACAGCAGCAGTGAAGGCTGAAAGCCAAGAGCACCATCAGCATTTCCGTGGATACAAGAAAGCTAACAACTTTCTGTAGGTTTTTTTGGTTATTAATTTTGTAGTATTTTAAAATGGTAATAGATGGAGAAGCATGTGAGGGCTCCTAAATAAAGGGATTATGTCTCCAGCCAAAGATATATGCGAGCTTTTATACTGTCATGATGGGAGAAAGTGGGGTTGATGTAAAGAGATGTTCCCTGTGATCATCAAAGATTAGAAATTGGGGAAAGTTTTTTGGAACCTTAATATACTTAGCAATTGTCGGTACTTTTGCTAAATCTTTGTAGGACTTAGGGTCCTGATAAACGTTACAGAAACTTGTGTGGACAAGTGCTGCTCCCAGGGCTGAGGTTCTTGCATGTATTTTATAAAGTAAAAGTTTCAGGAACTCTTTTGTTTCTGTGAATATAATTTACAGTGTTAACAGAACAAAACCAAAAACTGTTAGTTGATCCTAAATGAGGACGTGGTGTTAAGGAATTTTCTAAGAAAAGTATATTTTCACATAAGTTGCCCTTAGGAAAGGCAGTGTGCCATTGCATTCTGAGTAAATACTGCACATATGGTTTACTGAGATGATCCATGTAATTTTTATCCATCTCTGTTGGCTTTAGACAGTCTTTTGTTTTTTCCTCTAAATGTATCTGATTTTAAATAATGTTACTGTTCAAAATACAACAATAACAATAAAGCAAGCAGGCAAAAAAGGCTCAGTCATGTTAGATATTTGGCTACTCCTTGGAAAGATGTTTCAAACTGTTTTTTGTTTTCAGGAAAAATGGAGACTTCTTCCAGCATTTCTAAAGGTTAGTGCAACACACTTATTTCATGGTGTGAATACTTCATCTCCTTTCTAACTTTAGATTCCCTTCTTCTGGCTTTTACTGTTCAGAGTAAAAGAGTACCTGTTCTCACTTTCCTGTGGATTTTGCCCTTTTTTTTTAGTTCCTTGCAGTTATCAATAGACTTGTTCCATGGATTGTTTTCTTAATTAATTTACAGATTATTTTGTGGAGACATCCTCCTAGAGGTTTGCATTTTGGTGTGGTTATTCTCAATCCATACTGTATATATGTATATACTGTATATATGTAATGCTTCCAGATTATTTTCCCATTTTACTGGCTCTCAGAGACCCTATCCATGTTCTTTATGTGATAGCTCTGGTGTAAACTTGGAAATGTAGTGTAGAACCAGAGTGAGCACCCAGCCACTTTCCAGAAGTTAGTCAGCTGAAAGAATTTAGCACAGTTATCCAAAACTAGTTATAAGTGTTTATATCTTAATTTCCACCTTGTGTGATTAACGTTACTGAAGCTGATTTTATTTGCTGCATGCATGTATTTTTCAGGTGAAAGGCCTGGTGAAGCAGCACATAGACTCATTCAACTATTTCATCAATGTCGAGGTAGGCTTTCCTGGGGAAGGGGGGAGAGTGGCTCTTAGTACTCAGAAAAAGCTGTGGTTCCATTTTGTTCTTTTTCTCCTCCAGATAAAGAAAATCATGAAGGCCAATGAAAAAGTGACAAGTGATGCTGACCCAATGTGGTACCTGAAGTAAGGATGAGATGATTTCCATGTCAGTAGCAGCATGAGTACTATCTCATGGGTTTGTTAGCAGCTTTAAAGTGTTTATAAGCACTTGTGTACATATAAATCAAGATGGTGTTTTCCATGACTTACCTCTTACTTTATGCAATGAAAGATGGGATGATTTAAAGGTTTACTGCACATGCAGGCTAAATTTTAACTAATTCGACCACAACTCAAATACAACCAGTTACTTTGATTAATAATGAGCAGTGATTCTTCCCAACTTGTGTTCATCAAAGTAATTTCATTTTTAAGTGTGTGTAAAATTTTGCTCTCTTCAGGTTGCCTGAAAAATATTTGCATCATTGCTTATTTTGAAACTGTATTACAGGTACCTAAATATCTATGTGGGTACTCCAGATGTGGAAGAAAGCTTCAATGTGACACGACCTGTATCACCTCATGAGGTATTAATGTTTGCATCTGTCTTACTGGGCTTTTTTATCTTGGGAATGTCTTAGATAATAGCTGCATGTAATTTTGAGTACATGCTTGTTGCATTAGGTAGTGCAGTGCATTCCACCATCTCTGTAAAAAGAAGCCTCAGAGATTTGAACATCATGGAATAAAGCTTTTTAATTTTATTTTAATTTTTTTTCTGTATTCAGTGTTTTGTGTTAGCTGAATTTGAGTGGATTTCCATGGAAGTAGTGAAAGTACTTCTCTTGCTTAATCTTGTGGCTCTCCTTATGACAGAGCTGAAGTCCTCGTGCTATAATGTAGGGTTCTTTGATATTTTTATTAACTTATTTTTAATATTAGCCTTGCTGTTGTCTGCACCATAGGTCACTTCAGTCTCTGTTTCCCTTCCAGTCTTTGGGAACTTGTATCTGATTTTTTGCTCATATTTTTAAAGTCTGATTCAGAAAGCAAACATGGAAACTTTAGGCAGAAACAGATGGAAATTGTTAAAATTACCAGAAGCTGCAGAAGAACATCAGCCTTCTGAGGAGTATATTTAATTTCATTGTAGTGCTATAGGCATGTAGGTTAACAAATGGACTGTGTACTTCTGGAATAAAGATGTGTGTTTGAGGTCATGCTGCTGTGACTGAAATCAGAAAGTCTCTTGGTTTTGACCAGCAGGTTGTAAGGTAGCTTCTGTATGTATTAGAAAGCCATAAGCTAACAGAAGCTTTGAACTTTTTAGGATTGTTTTCATGTATCTAGAGCCATTCAGTTCTCTTCAAAGTGCTCAGGAACACATTATTTCTCTCCTGCTACTGTGCTTTGAGATTTATACCACTGCGACAGAGGTAGTGGCCACTTCTTTTTGGCTTCTGAGGGGGAAGCTGAGCTTGGAACTTGGACTCATTTACCTGCATACAGGGTGTTGTCACCCTCATAACTCAGTTCACATATCAAATCCTTTTTTCCTTGCTATATCCATGTGGTACTTGAAGTTGAAATGTCTTTTTTGTCATCTAATCTAGACTATCGTGACATCATTCTATGTTTTGGAGGAATTCTGTAAGAACCAGCTGTTCAGTGGCTGCCACTTGGGCATAGCCACTTTCTTACTCCAGTGACCTGGCTCAAAGCTCATTTGGTTCAATGGAAAGCTTTGAAATAAAGCCAGTAACTCAGCCAGATGTCAGATGAGAGTTGCTGCATCTCACAAATGTGCAGCTAGCATTCAGTCAGTAGATGTGAATTTGCACAAAACACAACAGAAAGATTTCTTTCATATGAGTGAAATTGCATGCAAAAAATTGTTTGTGGCCAACAACTCATATTCAAGAATTCAGGTATTAATAGGCTTGCTTACTTTATAAATAAGTGACTGCATATGCAGAAGGCGGCAAAATAAATGCTTATAGAGCATATTTACCTTGAATTTAGAATAAGATACTCTTGTATCTCAAATATATTCTCATTGATGCTTAATGCTAGTTCATAATTTCTCTATTTTCAGTGTGCTGAAATACATTACACACATGGAGGCTACAGTTACTTTCTTAAATAGGATGCTGCTCAGGTCAAGCTTGGGTGCCTTGAAAAAAGAAAAGGATTTTTTTAGTTAGGAGTCTGCTGTTATATTTCTCTGTTGAAGGCTTATAAAATTCCTTCCCAAAAACACCTAAAATCATTAGATCTTTATGAGGGTCTGAGTGTATATGAAGTCATGCCTGTCTTTTACTTTCAGGTGTTTCTAGTAAGAAGTTACCTCAAGGAAGGTGATACAAAAATACACATGCTGGAATATTACACTGTAATTTGTATTTTATATCTGTGTCTTGTGTTAAAAAAGCACAAACAGACCTCCTGAAGGCATTTTTCCTCCAAGTAGTACTAAAGAGCCTATCTAACTGTCTTTTCCTCCAGTCCTTATGGGAGTTTCATGAACTATTTATACAGATGAATTTAAAGTAATTAGAATATGGAAATATTCTCAGTTACTTTTAAATTGGATGTAGTTGCTGGGAGCAGAATGGCACCTAGTTTCCTGTAATGCATGGCTGAAAGCTGCTGGTGTATATCAGTATTTAATTACTGGAGAAGAGGTTTACTTTGTAGTATGGAGAGGAAAAGCATCCAGTTTGTGATGATTCTTGAGGCAAGTTTTTCCACAGAGCTGCATGTTCAATACAAAGCACAACCTCAATTGCCTTTTATTAGTACTGAAAGACTTCAGAATCATAAATGTGCAAATCTGACTGCTGTTCAACATGTAATCCTGGAGCTGACAGGTAAAGCATGCTCAGTGAGGTCATGAATGACCTGCTGTGACTTGCTCTGCTGTGTTCAGCAGATGCAGTAAGGCCTGTCTTGCTTGAAGAGACACAATACCTTAAGGGCTGGCAACATGTTAGAGTGGGGCTGGGGAGAGCAGACCAGAAAGATTGGATTAGAAATGATTGAGCCTTGAGATATCTAATGCCCTAGATATGTTTATTCTGCTTCTCTTGGTCTCCAAGGAATTTGCAGATAAATTCTGGGAATCTTGGCAGGAAGTGATTCTGTAGTGAGCCTTCTCTAAGTCATCTTTAGAAACAGTACCGTACAGTGAGGTTGCTCATTCTGCTAATAAGGTAGTGTGGTGTCTCTCTCAGTCTTGTGCCTTTCCATTCTGTCAGACTTCATATGGTAGCACAAATCTTCAGCTGTTGAGGGTCTACCTATAGAAATGTCCCTGAGCTGAGCACTGCTCAGACTCACTGTGGCCTTTGTGCCAGCTCTGCTGATTAAACCTGTTTGTTTAATTAGAGAGTGTTGAAGTTATGCTCTGCAGTGCTGTCTTCTGAAGGCACAGATCTGCTGGCTGCTTTTGAAAATCAGAATAATTGTAGTTGGATTTTCTTGGATTTTGTTTTAAACAGGAGAGTCTGTCAAACATTGTTCAGGTATCACAGAGATCTTGCTGAAGCTTTACTTTGCTTGATTTCTTTGTGAGGATTTACAGGCCAGGGCAAATACAGGCTGTTTTAAGAGAAATTCTTCAGTTTGAAGTGAGCACCTGACTGTGTGTCTTGTCCTTTCAGTGCCGCCTGAGGGACATGACCTATTCTGCGCCGATTACCGTGGATATTGAGTATACCCGAGGCAGCCAGAGGATCATCCGCAATGCCTTACCCATTGGCAGGTGAGACACCACGTGCTGAGCTGCTGCTCTCAGTTTTCCTTTGCTGCTGTGTCAGGAAGAGTTTGTACTGCAAAACAGATGTGGGCTAACCTGCTTCCTTGTTAAAAGAAACAATGAGCATGCAAATCTTCATAAACAGCTGTACAGGATTTTCAGGGTCTAAGATCTTGTTTTGCAAAAGCTTCTCATAATGTCTCCTTCCAGAGAAGGATGGATATAAGGATGAATGTTGTCTTTGATTCTAGTGATATAAAACCACAGAGGAAAATTCATGCCTGGAGCTGCAAGTTGCATTATTGTAAAATGACATCAGGCATATTTGCTTTGTAGCTAAATTACTCAGTCTTTCATACATAGTATGTAGAGTAGCATCTGTGGAAGGTGGATGGTAAAACCAGTAAAGCAAGCATTAGTTCTGCTGCCCAAGTTAAGCTTTCATTTAAAATTGCTTACGTTATGTTATTACACTGGCTTTAAGGGCATGCATGCAAAGAGTTTTTTGCTGTTAAAAACTGTTAATATCCAGTTATTATTTCCATGGGAAATAGTTTTCTTCATCTGTCTCTAGTATTATACTTGTTTCCTTTGGCCAATGCTCTTGTTTGACAAGCAATTTGGACTGGGACAGATGTTTCACTGGTGTTTTCAGTAATGGCATTTGAGTATTCCATTTTACCTGATGCCAGCTGCTTCCTGTTTCTGATATAAACAACCAATGCATTTAGTTTATATTGTGTATGATAGAAGATTTTGCTTGTCATATGAAGCTTCTTATCTCTAGGAGGCACTTTCTCAGTGAAATATAGTGACAAGATAGCTTTTTTTACTCTGCAGAAATACAGAATTTGAGTTCATCAGTTTTCTTTTAAGATATAAGAATATGAAAACAGCAAAGAAATTAAAATAATTTATAAGATTTGAATGCAAGAGATATAGCCTAATCTTGTTTTTTATTGAAGTAAATTTGAATGTAAAATCTCAGAGGTTGAAAATATTTGTGTAGTAGAACTCATGAATAATTTTTGTCAATGCGTGTTTTAGAAAACACTTGGAACAAAGTTCTTATGAAGGTTGTCCATCAAGGAGTGAAATTCTGTAAGCTGGATCAAAAGTCAACTTTTTTGTAGAAGAGGCTAAAGGGCATGGAGGTCTTTTGGTAGATGTAGTGGTAAACTCGTTTTATCTTTTGCAAAATAAAGCTTTCTCTTTGGAAGTAAACCAACCTTTGCTGTCTTTCCAAAGTTTTAATGAAAAATCTGAGAGTGAAAAGGTACATTATGAAGTTGACTATAAAAGTACACTTTTCAATAATAACTGAAAAGTCATTGCTGGTTAGTTGTTGAATAAGCCAAATTGAAAGTGAGCATTCCATGATCATGGCGTGATAGAATAATTCATGTTGAAAGAGTATGATCTCCTGCTCAGCCTCTAGTACAGCCTCCTGCTCAAAATGGGTCAGCTCTGTGATCAAACCAGGTTGCTCAGTGCTTCATGCTGTCAGGTCCTGAAGACCTCCATGAATGGAAGCTGCCCAACTTCCCTGTGCAGCTTTTCCACTGTTTGACTGTCCTCATGGTGAAGAAGTTTTGCCTCACATGCAGTCTGTGAATCTTTCATTTCTCTTTTATTTACTTCCCTGGGCATTGAATTTGTTTTTAATTTCTTGGAATATCTTTACACCACATGTTGCTTCACAAAATGCTTGCTTGCAAGCTTCTCTGCTAGGACCCCAGAGAAATCAGAGCTACTGCTGGGGAAATTTCATGCTTAGGTTATGAATTAGAGGCACTATCTCTCTGCAGCCAGAAGGTGTCATTCATGTGTGGGAAATGAGATATGACCTAACTTTATCTAATAAAAACTGGTAATATTGGATCTGCAGGGGCATGTTCTTCTCTGCAGAGTGTTTTGGGGACCAGGAGTCTATGCACTAATTGTCATTGGCCATGGTGACCCTGCTTGTCACAATGCCTGAGTAGCTGCATAGCAATTAAATAGGAAGTCTGTGGTTTCTGCTTGTAGGTCTCCAGCTTCAGGTCTCTTTTCAATTACATGTTCAATGAAATAAGGAGGGCTTAAATGAAAACCTGTTGGTTACAGCATGCATGAGTTCTGATTACCTTAAGTGTGTATCTCCAGTTTTTTCAGCGTGGTTTTTGTTCTGAATTTGACTATTCATATTTTTCTGTCTGAGTCTGAAGTAAAATTGTAACTGGTTTTCTTGCAGAATGCCTATAATGCTGCGTAGCTCCAATTGTGTACTTACTGGGAAAACTCCAGCAGAATTTGCCAAACTAAATGAGTGTCCATTAGATCCAGGTACATTTTCACTCATGTTCTTTTTTTTTTCCCATCTGTGCTTTGAGTTTTAAATCTTTTTCATCAAAGAAATACCCCTTTGGTATATTTCCTGCCACCATTAAGTCTTTGTGGAAACTACTCCAGTGTGTGTTTGCACCTAAAAGAAATTGTCAGGCTTTTGGTTGAGAACGTGAATAATTGGTATTTGCAGACAAAGTTTTCAACCACAAAAAAAACAACACACCAAAATTTTGAATATTTTATTTTGAATTTTGTATATAGAGTTGTACTGTGATGTGTTATATGAGAAAAAAGATGGAGTTCATTAATTGAAAATTAAACAGATTAGAAAAGAGTGGAATATGATGTCCTCCACAGTGGGAACTCTGATTTGTCATTGTCTTATGTAAAGGAAGAATAAAGTGCTACATATTACATGGTGTTATTTGGTATTTAGAGATGAGTTGGAGGGTTATAACAAGCAACTTCTTTGGTTTTTATCTGTCAAGTTTGTTCGTTACTCTTTTAAGGGAGAATTTGCTCTCCCATTGTGTACTTATGGTTTACTTTCTAATAATTTATATTCAAAGGCATACTGGAGGAGGCAAGTAAGGTGCAAGGATACTGACATGCAAAATATTTTTTTCTGTTAACTAGGTGGCTATTTCATTGTTAAAGGTGTAGAGAAGGTCATTCTTATTCAAGAGCAGTTATCCAAAAACAGAATCATTGTTGAAGCTGATAGAAAAGGCACAGTTGGCGCTTCTGTTACCAGGTATGGTAAATTCCTACCACTACATAAATGCGATAAACCCAAAGCTTTAGAACTTCATTGCTGTAGTTGAAATAGCTGTGGAGCTTTCTTCCTAGTATAGTTTAACCAGAAAAACTTGTAGACATCCAATGCTCCTGTCTTGCTACTGTCATTTTGTATTCTAAAACTTCAATCTCTAAATAGTATAGCATTCCCGCAAAAATCAGGGAGAGTTGCTCATGTGTTTCTGGATTCATCCCAGATTAGGAAAAGCAAGTTCTAATGTTTTATGTAATAAAGTGCACTTCCTAATTGATGGTGTTTGGACTCAGTTTGCAGCAAGTAACTTGAAGTTACTGCAGTGGAAATTGGATGTAAACTTTTGTCTGCCTCTCTGTATAAAACTGGCATAAAACTTTTAAAGGCAAAGACAGCTGAGGAGGAAACAAATATTTTTGTACAATACAAATTACTGAAAATGGCAAAGTAGTCTAAATTTGGCCTTTCCTTGATCAAGTTTTGTTTCTATTTTCTTCAACCTTTGGTTGGTTGTTTTTTATTTTTCAAGCTGCATTCTGGTCGATTCTATGGTGCTTGTCACTGTTCAGTGTGAGGGCTGTTTTTTTTTCTTCTCCAGAGGCTTCTCACATCTCTCCTAGCTACTCTGCTGTCTCTCAGTAAGTCTGGATGAGATTAATGTACCACCAAGTACTGTTATGTTGTTACCACTGTTGCTGCAGTACTTGTTCACAGTTTGACCTTGCTGGTTACATCAAAACTGATTAACAAAGCATGTAAAGATGATTTTTAAAAGTACAGACTTCTACTTGCTTAAGTCAAATATTCCAAATAGTCCCCAGCACAGGTGGTAATACCCTATTACCTTGAAGTTACAGGCTGATCCCTGACTGGATTGATGTAATTTTTAAAAGAGGAGGAAGTGGGATTAATTCAGCTGAAAGATTGTTCAAGCTTGCTAAATTCTGTACAAAAGATTCTAGGAGTCTGTGCAAACACTGTTGGACATAGTATTATTTTTATTTTAACTTCAGTTCCACTCATGAGAAGAAGAGCAGAACAAATATGGTTGTGAAACAAGGAAGATTTTACCTGAGACACAACACTCTGTCAGAAGATATTCCCATTGCTATCATATTTAAGGTAACACAGCTGTTTGTTTGGAAAAAAAGGGGGAAAATGCTGTGCTGTAGCTCAGGGATGAAGATTGACAGCAGCTCTCAAGTTAATACGTACAGAAGGACTTGGCAGGGCTTATAAACTGCAAGCTTTTTCCCCCCTCGGAAGTCATCTTTATTGTACAGCAAAAGGGAGAATAAGTGCTGTATTTTTCTGCAAGGAGAGCATTGCTGGGCCAAGAGAAATACCTGCCACCCCCTTACTCTGCCTTGTGAGGTACCTCTGTTGTCAGAAGGATTTTGGTTTGTTATGATCTATATTACAAGTTGTGTTAAGGGTCATTGTTGCTGGTTTTCTGTCTGTGGAATCGAATGCATGGACTACAGCAGGAGAAGTGGTGGGTGGATATGCTCTGTCCAGTTCCTGGAGAACACAGCAGGGCGATGGCCAAGCCTTAGGCTGGGACCTGCCCTGCCAGCAGCTGGGAGTGCCTTCCTGTCCTGTAATGCTTTGCTGCTGCTTGTGAGTTTACAGCCTGGTACGTTGTATGTGCAGGAGGAAATGGGGCTGTGTTCTTGGGGGCACAAAAAACAAAACTCTCTTTTTGTGTTCTCTGTAGCGGGTTAGAGCACCGAAGGTTTGGAGAGGTGGTCACAGGAAATGATGTACCAGGAGAGGGCAGCACGAGGTCGCAGCATCTGAGCTGGTCGTGCCCACAGCACAGATATTATTTATGGGTTTGTCCATATTCCTGCTGTGCTTGGTGTGCCTTGGTACTAGAAAATAGTTTAATCATTGAGTTTAGACTTGGGAAGTAAACGTCTGTTACCTCTGATTGAGCAAATCTCTTCAAATAAGAGAGGAGATACCTGTTTTTAGTGACCAGGGTTAAAGGAGTTTGAGAAGGTATTTATGGACAGAAGTGCACATAAAAGTGCCAGGGTTAAGTTCACAACTCTTGTGTTTCAGGAAAATGTTAATGTGGCTCTTAATCCATTTGCTCCAGTACTGAACTGCTGGTACCACCTTACCTTATAGACTTTTATTGCATTTTGTCATCTTTTGCTGGTACAGATAAATAAACACCTGCTCATGTAGAGTAACTGCTCTGGGTTGTTGTCTGAGGAGATGGTTGTTGGCTTGTTTTTCTAAGCAAAATTGTACTGACTGTTTTGTTATCTCTTGACAATACTTGCTGTTATTATCCCCCTCTTCATAAGTATCTTTTGTATTTCAGATAATATTCCTTAAGTTTTCATTTATTAATTGAATACGGGGTTACAGCTGTTAGAAGCTCTTGGCTGTAGTGCTTTTCAATGATTTATATTGATTTAATACAGTAGCAAATTAGCTACATCCACTTTAACTATTCTGAATGTTCCATTCCAGCGGTTCTCACGAGTGGTCATCTTTTTTACCTTACCTTTAATGACATGAAATTCAGGGATCTTCTGTCTAGTTCTGATGAGTCTCCAGCTGGAAATGAAAGCAGTCCCCAGTATCTGATTTTTCTTTCTCGGGCATTGCTGTAATGTGCTATTGCTTTGTTCTATTTAACTACTAGAAGCAAGATTACAAATGCAATAGCCCTCAGCCTGGACAATCCCAAACTTAGGGATGCCTGTCTAACTTCAGCTCTCTCACACAGCAGTATTATACACAGGAGATTTATTGGAAAAGCAAGGAGAATAATTCCTTTCTGCTGACACCCAAGCCTTGGGCATGAAGCATGTGTCTTCCTTGTTACTAGTAGCTGTTCTGCTTCTTGTGATGCAGAGATCCACATCTGCAAGGGACAAAATTAAGCTGCATAGACAATCTATGGTCTGAAGTTTTGACTGCCTTTAAATCCTTAACTTGTACTGAAACAGCTACGTGTATAATTTCTAATTAAAAACTAAAATGAGAAAGCAATGGCAAAATCTATTGCTCTGCATTTCCTCCCAGACCAGCATCCAGGCTACAACTAAGTTCCACAGACCTCTGTGCTTTGCCTAAGAAAACAAATAGTAATTGGTAGAGGGCTGCCATTCAGTGCATTAGCCAGGTAGAGGGGGCAGTTTGTCAGGTTCTATCTGAGAGACAGTGGGTGATTTTGGATTGTCTTTCTAGTCCCAGTAACTTTAATTGACCTGACATTCTGTATGTGATTAAAGGAATAGATCAGGTGCAGAAAGTCAGGTGCAAAATGCTTTGTAGCATTATAGAAAAGAAAGCAAGTATTGCAGATCTATAATCTAATGTGTTTTTAAAGCTACTGCATCTGTAAGGTGGAGGTGTACTAATATATCCTCTAGACATCTTTGTCAAAAACAAGGACTGTGAAATAGAGAATACTACAAACACCGCCAACTGACAGAGCTGAGGCCTAAAATTCCTAGAGCTCCCTAGACTAGAATCTAAGGTCACCCTTGTTTCAGGTCTAAAGTCATGGACTGAGCTGCATGCTAGGGGAAAACCTGAACGCGGTGTTCTCCATCCTTGCTTTTGCTGAGGAATGAAGCCCAGGCACCTGGGCTGTGGGGGCGAGCTGTGGAAATAGAGGAAATCTAAATGTGCCTTGATCTAGATAGATAGGGACTGGATTATGTGGGGTCATCCTAAGGAGACATCTGCATTCAGTTCATCCTCCTCCATAACTGCAAGGCAGAATGATCTGTTGCTTTGTTTTTTCAGTCATCCAGACCTGCAGGGATCTTTGGGATGGGCATGCTCAGATGTTTTACAGCCAGTTGTGCCAAACACATGTAAATTATGGTTTTGTGAAGTTAAACACATTGACTACAACTAACTGGAATTTGATAGGCTACAAAAGGCATGTGCTTGGCACTATTCTAGGGCAGACTTGGGTTATCTGCTCTTCACATGTGAGAGCATTAGAGCTTTGTAGCTGTGGTAGCTTAAACAGTTTTCCCTAACCTTTCTTTTTATGAGTGACAGAAGCATTTGTGCAGTTGCTATATATGGAAATGCAACTTTACTTTTGAAGTAGTGACATAAAGCAGATAATTTTGCCCCTAAATTTTTTTTGCAACTGTTTGTTGCAGTTTTTAAAAGGCTGTTAACTTCCTTGTAATGGGGAACAAACACAGCTAATTTGCTTCCTGCTTACTTTGTAACACTTCTTCGTTAGTTAATTCTTCATTAGTTAATATACATATGCAACCACAGGGGTATTTAGGGTGTTTTGAGCACCCTTGCAACCCCGAGAGACCTTTGTTTTAGCTGTGTCAGTTGTGCACATCTCATAGGGCCATGTGATCTGTGCACAGTGCTCTTTTGAATGTGTCAGGCTGGGAGGTACACGTGCTTTACCTGGGGGCTAGGACAGTTTTAGGTAGCAGTGAGCACTGGAGGAGGTGTGGAATGCTTGTGTGGTATGTGAAGGTGTTTCTGTCCTGAAAACCATCCGAGTTAGAGATAAGATGGTGCTGCTGCTTTTGCAGGAGTCTCCCTACGTTGCAGGGAGTTAGAGCTGCTCAAAGGTAAGAGCTCTTTTTCTTTTGAGTTTGTGATCTCAATTTGGTAGGTTTGAGTCAGCCCTAGGAGCTGAAGTAAGTGAAGGTGGCATGCTGCATCAAAATTGATTTGGGAAGGAAGAGGATTATAAGTAACCTACAGGGACTTAAAAGTTGAATTTTATGACCTGAATCACTAGATGAAGTATCTTCAGTTATGTGGGAGCTGTAAGAAACTCGTCTAGGACCTGCGGCAAAAGATTTGAACAACAAGTTGAGTTTCATTTTTACAAACCTGCTTTAGCCTTGGAGCTGTTAAGGTGCAGCTCCAGAGGAACAGCTGGATGGTGGTCTGAGTGGATCTGCAGGATTATGGGTTCCCATGGCTGTTGTTTCATAGCTCGTATCTTTTGAATTATGAAAGCTCCAGACCAATTCTGTCTGTGATGTCAACCTTGAACTTCCCTGACATCTTTTTAATCCAGTCATTTGCCTGTCTCTGTGCTGTAATTTAGCCTGATGGACTGCAGAACTACATTCTAGGGAAGTGCCATGGAAACGCCTAGACATCATCATTAAGACACGAGCTGGGGGAGGAAGAGCTGGGCTCATGCTCTCAGCCCTATGTGTGTGCACACAAAGATGGACACACACACATTTGGGCAGTGGGAAGCTCCCCAGTCCTAGGAAGGGGTTGACCCCACTTGGACCACTTTCTCCTACTTGAACTCAGGATGATCTGAATATTCTGCATGCCTGCTTTGCCTTGTCTGTTTTTTGTCCATTGGCTGCTAGCCTTCAACTGTGGTCTTCAGCAGCCTGCTACTGTCTCCTTTCTCATCCTTTCCCTGCCACTGTCAAATTATGCTTTTACAACGTCTCCTTCCCCCCTCCCCCGTANTTTTTAGTTGTTTGTTCGGTTTTTCTTGGAAGGGTAACATCAGGGCCAAATTTACTGAAAACCAAAGTGTTAAGATTACAAATCTGCCTTATAGTAGCATGGGCCTGCTGATTGTCCTTTTGGTGTTGCATGTAGGTGGATTTGTGGATTTGTATGCAGCTCTGCTCAGGATTGTTGAGAGTATAGAG